>JAMPIV010008877.1:0-55091 GCA_024509875.1 Oreohelix idahoensis | reverse complement strand
TTTTTTTCCCCCCCCCCCCTTTTTTTCCTCCTTTTCTGCTTCCCTCTCTGCAGCTAATTTCTTCTCTTCTCTTTCTGCAGCTAATTTCTTCTCTTCTCTTTCTGCAGCTTGTCTTCTTTCCTCGGCTTCCAATGCTTTAGCCTCTTGTTCTACTCTTCTTTCTTCGCGTTCAATAAATTTGTCACTTTCCGTTGTGACATAGGCAACCATAACTTGCCCATCTAATCCTAACTCTTTTGCAGTCTGAACCGCAGCAGATCGAAATTTGGCCAGGTCCGCCATTGTCTATTATGTAAATTTATACAATGTCTAACCAACCATTCAATCTCTAATGGACAACACAGGCACCGTGAGCTCAACCTTATTTAATTCCACCCAAGGATACCTTTTAATTCTTATATTCCCTGAAGTGAATTACCCCCAATATTTTTAATAGTTAAAGATTCAAAATCCCAAGAGCGAGACCCCAATATATGTGGTGAAGTGGGATGTTATAAATATTTATAGGGGACTTAGTGTACTGACTGAGATCAGCTGTGAAGGTATCTATATCTATTAAGAGTAGTGTATTATAGATAACCTTACTTGCTACCACATATCTATATATCTCAGTCAGAATTATTCTGGAATAGTGTGATGCTACGTTTTGTGTCTAGGGTATGTGTATGGTGAAGTGTAAGTCACAACAACAGACAGATAAACAATTTAATTTAATCCACTACTCTTGACAACACTGTGACACTCACATACATATAACACTCTACAAAGATATCTTAAAAGAGTCACTGATGAACTTTCAAATAACAATATGTATTCATTACTGGCATGAAAGAATATGTGTCCTGATTCAACTACAAGGGAACCAGGAATCACAATCAATTTAAATTACAAGTTATGTACAGAATGTATTTAATATGAATATTGTAGTGACATATATTAGTACAAATGTTCTATGTGTGTCAGTTGTGTAGTAGTAAAATGAGGTAATACTGGTTTTGTTTTGTTCAAGCTCTGTTGGTATTGGTCATCATGACTTCAATAGTTTGTCTTTAGGGACTATTATTGGAGATGTTCACAGTTCCTGATTTTAAGACAAGTAAATTCCCCTCTGAATGGTATTTTTATAAAGTTATTTCAAGATGAGGGGACATAATGTTGAGCTCAGCTGGCCAATTCGCTTATCTGGCGTGATGGCGGCAGGAAAGGACTCCTCTGCTCGAATTCTCCTCTGGGCTCAGGAGACACCTCACTGATAGCTAAAAAGACCAAGGAGTATGCTGTCCGACTCTGGATTCAGCAAATCTCTGACCAGATGCTGCTCACTACCATCAAGACCACTGTCCCTGAAATCAAGAAGGATGTACCTTCTACTTCATAACTAATTTATATTCTCTTTTACACTGATCACAATACAGCACAAACATTGCGTTCAGAGCGTTAGGCCAACAGTCAGCTTCATTTGAAATACTTTTTTCCAGTATTACCCTTCTTAATGGTTACTACGCCTCTGCACTTCCAGCATTATTTCTTTCTAGTCCATCATCCAGGTGTCAGTGTACTATTTGGCCATTCCATGCCGTTTTACTTCTCTCCGACACCCTCTGTTCAGGCTGGAGCATTATAGGCTTTACCTCACGTTTGCCACTGAACTACACATATATATACAGGCATAAATCAACAATTCACATTCAATTTTTCATTAAAAGATACTGAATGGTTCAAGCTTACCACAATTTCATGGAAATAAACACAGATACGTTGATTAGCAATGAATTCTGGCACAAACTGGCACAAATTCCGTTCTGCCTATGTTCCAGGCTTTTATTTTAGCAAAAATGTGAGCGGGCTTCAACGTACTGTCGCTTTATCAAGCTTATTTGAATTAGTGGTCTCGAACTAACGCTCCCAAGTGTGTATATCAGCGAGACTGGCCAATGAGCCACGTTTCGACAAGTGTTTGAAAAAATGTTATCTTTTCCCGTCTCCCCTAACAACCAAGATAGTATTTATAGCCCGACCAATCGTGGTTAGGCTTTCATTTGTTGCGCTCCAATCAATTTGGAGTTTACATGGTAGGCTATTTATGTAACGTAAGGTTTTTTTCAAACACGTTATAAAAAAAATTTTATGAGCAGAAATGATTTTATGCTGTCAGGCACCCCCAATATTTTATTTTGGGTATAATTTATTAATTCCTGGACTATTTGCGTAACGTTTTACATATTATTTGTCAGCAAACCCTAAGGAACCCAAAAATACTAATTTAAAGGAGCTACGTGGCTGCGTTCAAAATATGCAATTTCTTCTATCTCCTGTTTAGAAGATGTGCTGTCTGGGTACTGTTATGTGTTCAAACGTAAACCCATATAATGTTGTCTTTTCTAATAAGAGTCTGTTATGATTTATAAACCTAACTCTGGGAAAGGGTAGTGTATTTTATCACTGTCCGTCTGAAAAAAAAATTAGTGCATGTAGACTTACACGCGTGATGGTAGTAATTGTGTATCGCGCGAAGCGGGTTTAGTGTTCGGCTTTCTGCCTCTCCCTTCTCTTTTTATCCCTTTAGTCCATCTGTTCGTTCGTTTTGGTAACGCAGTATAATTAATGTTAGGGTTAATTTAGGTCATTACGCAGTACGTCTCAATGCTTTTCCAAGAAATACAGCACACGTTTCATTGAAGAAGGCGGGTAATAATACAGTAAGCTTTACTATCAACGTGAAAGCGTTACAATTTGCAGACGAAGCAGAAAACAAGGGGGATTTCGAGTACATTCTTTGGGACAGCACTGTCATTTTACCATTGCTCTTCTCTTTATTAATTTTATTTGTTAGGCTTCATATTTACCTAATAATTTATATATGTGGATTAGAATATTTCATGACAGTCGTCCAATGCGACTAGTATGGTGTTGTGCATGAGGCTGGCAATCGCACCGGGTAACATAGGTTGCTACCGAAACCACTACTGCAAGAGCACCTGAATGCTTCATGCTGAGGCAAACCACACCGGTGGCCCCATGCTCCCTCAGGAGCGGAGGAGAGAAATATACAACTCTAAGTACGCCCACGTGCTCTCACAAACCATGTTCACATAACAATAATAATCAACTGGACATAAAATAATATTCTTCAATACATGTACAACAAATAATCTCAATAATGAGAATTAACTACTACCTCTCAACCAACCCACATCAATACTCGTTCCCGCACTCTGAACATGTCGTAAGTGACGACTGGTGCGCCTGGCCACAAACGTGTCATATGTGACCCCTGACGAGATTGGGAACTCATCACATGAAACACATTATTACAGGAACAACCACTGTAACAGCATAAAAATGCTTCTGTTGACTTGTGGTGGACACCAGCCGCATTGGTGTTTCCATGCTCAACCAGGAGCAAACAGAGAAACACCTGTCTCAACTTGCCTTACGCACCAGAAATCTAAATGACTATTCTCCCTTCTAAGTAACCACTAAAGATAAACAGTAGAATAATCAATAATCGTGAAATACACTTAATTACTTTTACATTAAAGGATAAAATAAAATTACTCTTACATTAAAGAATAATATTCTTGGCTTTAACCAAAAACTGGAACTAAATACACCGCGTGTCGCTCGGCATAACATATTATAGGTTTAACACGCGGAGCGTGTTTGCTCAGACTCGCTATCACCGCCTGATTTTGTCACCACGAGGTTGCTATCTTGCGATTGTTAATCTTATCTAAATTTCGCAGTGAAATAGCCTCACACTATGTCTGCCTTTCTGAAGAATGAAATAATCGCTCTTAAACTTTCACATCTATCTATCTGTTTATTTATTCCATTAAACGTTAAAATAGCCACATCGAGATAATTTCAGAATCCTAGAAAACTAATGCTAATTTAAATTAACTCACGTGCTCAAGGCATTTACAGCTTGGCTCTTGTGTGTCTTCTTCGTCTGTTCTCACTGGGCGGCTGTCTCAACAATCCCAGTTTCGCCACTTGCTACCCCTTTTATAGGCCCTGGCCTAACCACTCAATTTACTGCGCGCTACTCGTATTAATCAACGCCACACAGATAACACACGCGATTATGCTCCAGAATGCATGAAAACACAGATATACACAACTAGAGCAAAAACACAACTAATATGTAGGCTTATTATGGCCTTGTAATAAATCTGCTTGAAGATAACGTGATCAAAAGGCACTAAACCACATAGACAACATGACTGCCCAGATGGGGCCAGCGCCGAGAACGACAGACCTCAAGATGGCGCTGTCACATTTCCTTGAATAGAGATCTGGTAGTTAGCCTTAGAAATCTTTTTCAGGACGGTAAACGGCCCTTGCCATCCGATCTTCAGTTGGTTGTTCTCGGTCGGGAGTAACACCAAAACTTTCTCTCCTGTTTCCAGTTCTCTCTCTTTCGCAACTTTCCTGTATCGGTTAGCGTGCTTGGTGCGTGCTCGCTTAAAGTTAGTCGTTGCTAGGTCCCACCCTAGTTTCAACCTTTCCTTTAAAACCGACACATATTTACTTGCTGAGACAACTGTCTCATCCGCCTTCTCGTCTGTCAGAGACTGAAGTAAGGCTTCAAGCGGGCCCTTAATGGGTCTGCCGAATAAGAGTGTAGCTGGCGGAAATCCTGTGGAGGTATGAGGAGATTCTCTGTAGCCAAATAAAGCTGCAGGAATACAAAGATCCCAATCATCAGGTTTCACTTGTGCCAGTTTACTTAGCATCATGTTGAGGTTTCCATTAGCACGTTCCACGAGCCCATTTCCGGCCGGAGTATATGGCTTAGTGTGGATGTGTTTGGTCCTCAAGATCTTAACGATCTCATCCATCAACAGGTTTCGGTATGGAGATCCGTTATCCGTCAACACTTGCTGAGGGAATCCCAACCGAGTGAAAATCTGCACGAGGGCTTCTGCGACATGCTTGGCATCTGCGCATGTTAGCGGGATAGCTTCTGCCCATAAAGTGCATGTATCGACTAAGGTCAGGATAAACCTGTTCCTTCTTTTAGTCCTTTCGAAAGGCCCTAAAATGTCGATCACAACCCGTTCGAATGGTGTTCCCACTATTGGCATTTCACCCATGTGGACTGGGGGTGTCCGTTGCTTGGGTGGTACACGTTGGCACTGGGCACAGGATTTAACATATCTGATAATATCAGTATTTACTCCTGGCCACCAATAATGAGTGGTTATACGTTGGTTTGTGGCGTTCTGTCCCATATGTCCGCTGAAGGGAAGAGAGTGCCCCATTTCTAGGATTTGGCTTCTGTACTGTTTCGGTACTAGGAGCTGGTTGTAACCTTGGTCAGGCTTGCCCGTTCTCCGATAAAGTACGCCATCCTCAGAAAAAATGTCCCCGTGCTGTTTGGGTTCCTTAGCCATGGGCAGTTTCCTAAAGCAGGGTGCCAAAGTAGGGTCCTTGTATTGCGCTTCTTTAAGTTCCATGGGTAACAAATTAGGCGCAGGCTCCCGTTCCTTCTTGGTTTGCCCTCTTGTAGTTACTGCTGCCACAATCGGCTCTTCCGGTTTCCCAATACACACGTATCTCCCGCCAAGTATGACTGGGTAGATAGGATCATCCATAACAGCCGCTTTGATCACACCTCTGACAAAGTAAGAGTGGATCTCCACCAATGCGACGGGAAGCGCTGTAGGTGCATCACTCTTACGAACTCCACAAAATTGGACGGTCTCTGCTGTCTCTTGACCGGGTTTGACCAGGTTTCTGGCAACAATGCAATCATAAGAAAGCCCCGTGTCAAATAAACAAGACGTTTGAGAACCGTTCAATGTAACAATACCTCGCGTTGAGGGTCTATCCCCAACAGGTTGGGAATCACTGTCAATAATTCTGCCTTGCGAGACTGTCAATAAGCATCCGATGCGTTTCGGCTCGGTATGCTCGCTCTGATCATATGTCCCGTGCTCAGGGGTTCTCCCTTTGCCACCTTGACCTTTCTGGCCACGCTGCCATGAAGGACGGTCGGATTGATCAGATTGTTTGGGGTGGTTGGGGTACTTGTTCTTGTAGAACTTGGATTTTTCAGGAGGGGGGTTTTGAGGTCCAGTTTCTCTGTGGTTATTTTGGTTAGAAGCCTGAGAAGATTGCTCTAGGTTATGTTTTCGAAAATGCTCCTCTGTCGGTTTCCGCTTTGTGGCCGGTAGTTCAGCCAGCGCATTGTGATAACGCTCAGACTTTTCCAAAATGTCTTCAAGTTTTTCTGCCCCCTGCTCAGCTAGAAATCTCCGGGTATCAGCAGACAAAGTGTTCTTTATTTGTTCTGTTAAAACAAATTCCTCAAGACCTTCATAGGTAGAGGGGAGCTGCGAGAGCTCAAGGCACTTTGTCAAATATCCCTTTATCCGGGAAGAGAACTGGTGAAAAGATTCAGAATTCTCCTTTCTGCTGTTGCGAAACAGTAGCAAAAATTTGCGAGCGTTCATTTCAAAGCGCTCCAGTAACGCTTTCTTCAACACATCATAATCGTCTTGTTGGCTACTTTCCAGCTTAGAATAAACATCATAAGCAGAACCTTTTAGGGCCTGGGAAAGTTTCATATTCCAACGCGACCTCTCTAACCCGTACAGAGTTGCAATTTTCTCAAATGTTTCTAACCATGTGTCAATCTTCTCATTTGGACAAGGAAAAGATTCTAGAGTGAAAGACATGGCGTTTAGTTGAAGAGATTGAGTGTTAGAAGGATCAGTTAAGGAGGAATGAGGAGAAGATTCTCCATTGCTGGAGGTAGAGGCAGCACCACGACTTTGGAGTTCTAGAGCTTTAAGCGCCAGCTCATGCTGTCGTTGTTGCTTATTTTCTCTTTCCTCATGCTGTCTCTCCTTTTCCTTCTCTCTTTCCTCGTGCTGCATCCTGCGAATTTCCATTTCCTCGTCCATCTTCTTCTGCTGTAATAGACGGTCTTCCGCTTCTTTCCTCTCCGCTGCTTCTTCTTTCCTCTTTAGTTCTTCTTCTTTCCTCTCCGCATCATATCTCTCAAGTTCGTCCCTGACAAAAGCTTTCGCTTCTTCTCCTTCCAGTCCCTCCTCTCTCGCTTCGTCCCTGAGGAGTTGTCTAAGCTTTGCCCTCTTGGCCATATTATGTCAGTGACTGAGACACATGGAGATAGAAAATAGGAAAAAGAATAACCTGGTTCCTAACACTTACGAGAAAAAATTTCCATAAATACAAAAGATGATATCCTTAACCCTGGGATACCTCCTCCAAAATAAAAATCTAACTATCGCTGCTATTGATTGGCAATAAAGCACCTAATGCAAAACACGACTACGCCAACTAATTGGTAGTTAAGATTTATTCTGAAAAATAAGTGGCTACAGTGGAAAAGCAAAATAATTATTGCAAAAATTACAGAGAAAAATAATCCCCTTAATTTTTAAGTCCACTATCAAGTTCACCCCTGAAGACAGTTAGGGTAAGGGAGGCAATTAATCTGGACAAATAGTCCGAAACGCACTCCTTAGCTTAGCTCCAACCTCTACTACTTCATAACCCTGTGAATGTTATACACTCACAAACTATTACCAGCGTTAGTATTACAAAATCAGTAATTAACACAATTAACCTGTAACTCAAATGTATATTATTCAAAATGCTGTGGAAAAAAAAACATCAGTTTGTGTGGTCAGCACGCCCGTAAACAGATCGTTACGTCTAGGGGATAAATTATTTTTTAAAGATATAATCCACAAAACAACACACTCTTACTCTATATCAGAATAAAAATCTTTAAAGACGAGCTGATATTAGTCGTCTCGTCTTCCTATTCTAAGTTCAAAAATCCGTCGGGCGAGACCCCATTTGTCGTAGATTTTTTGATAGGAAATTAAGACTTTGGTTGGTCCCTTCTGAATAGATAGAATCAGTGCTAGCTGCAGTGAGAGTTAATACAGAAATAGATCTTTCCACGAGTGCAGTGGTAGCGAATCAATAGAACGGTCCCCTGGAAAAAGACAAGATTCTTCTCTCTCTCTCTCAGGCCTATCTTCTACGACACTTATGTAAGAGTCGGACAGACTATTGACAACATATGCTAATATGTAATGAACATACCACTCACGTGCACACACACCAGTGACAACAGGTAGACACACAGACGTGGGAAGACTATCAAAATGATTACATATATATATTCTGAACGAGCTGACCAACACGCTGTTTTTAGTTTCAAAGGGAAGTTTTTATTTATCAGCTAAAAATTTCCTCACAACACATAAAATTCATCAAGAAAAGAAAATAAACATATACACGTGGTCAAAACAATAATCAATGAAATTGCTACAAGAAATGATAGACCCCAATATGATCTCATCCCCTCAAGGTAAGCCCACAGTCCCGTTATGAGTAAAGTGAAAGCCAGGAGATTCAATGATACATATGAGTTTGTCTAATAATTTTTTCTTTCTTTCCTCGTAAACAAATATGAACCGACTGAGATGTAGTAGGTTTTAACCTGAGGGAAGTCAAAAAATATTCTTGCATTGACAACAAGTTTCATAAATGGAATTACAAACATGGGTGAAATTCACATACCTCACACCGTCTACTTTCACTCGGTTCTTTCATCAGGGCCCTGTACTAATTACATACGTGATGTAGCTTGCCGTCTGGCGCAACCTTGGTAACATTCACACCCTTTGTCTGTTCTGTCGTTCACTGAAGCGGATCCCAGCTCTACAGAGTGATTTGCTGGTTTTGGTTTTTTTTTCTCAGAAATTTCTCCGGGGAGCATCAGCTTCAGGCGTCAGCTATTTCAGACTAAAGTTAGTGTATCTTGACTCACGAAGTAAGAATTAGGGTTAAGCGAGCACACAATGTCAGAACACGAGGTTTCCCTAAATTAGGAAAATGACCGGTGGACAGCTTCTCTCAACAGATAATCAGGGTTCACCACACATTTGGTCAAAAAGATGTCGGAAAGTTTAATGCTATGAATAATGTTACTTGCCACAAGGGCTGTACTTTAGAATATCGTTTCTGGAAGGACTAATTCAGGCACCCTGGGCCCGTTATTTCAGTTCACGTTAAAGTTCTGGAAAAACTTACGACCAAGTCTTTAAGGGAAAAGTTTTTTTAGTCTTCACAGGATAGGTTCATCAGTACTTAACGCTGGTATAGGTTACCACAGAAATCTCTGTATAAAGAAACATATATATGAAATATTTATACATCCTATGTTTAAGGGTATACTTATATTTTAACTGCGGGCGTAAACCTTAAGTTATCATTTAACACCTCCCGTGAAATAAGTTATAGTCATAAATTTATCATCATGAATTAGAGATATATATATAAATATATTCTCGTCACGACTCATGAGACATCTAGTCTAGCAGTTATAAGTTAGTTTGAAAATTATGTTCTCGTCTGATTATTTAGCAGTTAAATTAAATTTAGTAATAGCCGACTGAATTTAAGCTGGAAATATAATTTATCCTGCTTTCCACTGAGACACGTCACTAGAAATTAATACAGACTTATAAATTATTCGCTCTGCACCAGATCTACCTAGAGAAATAAATAGCGATTTAGCACTTTTAAACACTTCACAAAATACTAGATATACTAGATAATAATATATGATACCTCAAACACAGAATTCCTAAGAACTAAACCACTTCGATCAAACTAAAGGCCATCTCTTTTAACAGAGATTTTTAGAAATCGAACGAGGCTTGTTCTAGTCTTGACTGCGAAGTTACTGAGTGATAATGAAATCTAGCTCATTCTAGCATATATGAAAACCCAGACAAAGAGATGAACGTTTATTTCGCAAAAACGAAATAATCTCCCCTTTCTCATAACAACTACGTAACTAGAAGAGGCTGTCGTAAACTGCCACTTTCTGCGTGTCAGTTGCGAAATCTCAGACAACCTGTCTCCAATGCAGGGCAGTTTTCACACTACATCTGACCATGGCCCACAGTGAGCGCCGTGTCAGTTTGGGATTTTTCAGACAAATGTCTGAATACTGACCGGTGCAGATGTAAAGTATCACACCTCACCGGGACTTATGCCGAGAAGAAGCTCGCGCGCTCGGTGAGAATGTAGACGATTGTCTACGTCCTATGTTCAGCGAACCGACATATCACGCCTTCTGACGCCCTGCAGCCCTGACATCTACGTAATATCGTCCTAGCGCGATTCTCAGTTTTGAGAAAGAAACAGGTAAAGTTTAAAAATACTGAAGAAAATATTTTTCGCAACCGAGTGATGCGAAAAATACAGGAAAAACAAGTATGGAAAGAATATAAATGAAAGGATTAGGGTGAGAGAATAGGAAGAAGATGTAGGTAATTTAATGACATAAAGACCTACGTGACACTAATACAGGATTCAATGGAGTCTATTTGTACACAAGATTACTCTTGGCAGAAATGTAGATAGAAGAGTAGTAAAGCTTCTATCACATGGGACTCTTCATAAGAATATCGGGTAGGTATATATATATATAGCTCTATTTAGAGTGTGTGTTTAGTAACTTTGACTGAGACAAACATGTAGTACATTTAAAAGATTAAATCGAAGTTAAATTTGTAACATTACAAATAACAAAATTTAATAATCACTTTAGGTTTAACAGTTTGATAATAATTTGAATAGTTATGGCTAAAGAAAAGCTATCATCCTCGTATTTGGGGATTGCGAAAAGGGTTAAGAAAGTTCAGGTGGCAGCATATATTTGAACTTAGCTGCCAATGACAGTTCTGTCTTTTCACACTGTTCACTCGTCTCTGGTCAAGGTTGTCGGGTGTAGCTCGTCTCAAAGAAACTTCAAGGAAAGCCTACACAGTGCGTCCTTTATCTTTAAGCGTAGGCCACTGATCACGTCTTGTTCCAGAAATAGTATGTTCTGCTGGTACCACCAATAATTGTGATAGAAGAATAGAAAAGAACGCTGTAGCGTGCAGTTTCGCGCTATGTATAATATTCATCTTTAATAAAAATGTCTATATTAATTTTGATTCATGACCTAAGGGATATCACCCAGGATTTTTCTGGGAGGAGTATTTAACAGTGGTTGTCTGTCCACCGGTTTCAACTTACCGGTTTAAAACGAGAACCGAGGTTTAGTTGCATGTCCATATTTGATGAACTTATGACTACTCATCATAGTGCTATGGAAGCACTCAAACTCGAACTGGTTCAGGAGAAGGCTAAGGTCTTAGAAACTGCGTCTCAAATGACAAAGTTGAGAAAGGATCTCAGAGATAGAATTGCTAAAGAAAAAACTTTTACTTCTGAGTTACACGACTTGAGATTAGATTATAACAGGGAAATTAAAACCAACGAGAAAATGCATAAAGCCCTTGCTAGGCAAAAAGCTATCTCAGAAGTAGAAATTGCAAAACTTCAAAAAAGAGTTGATGGTCTATTAGATATTGTTTTGTACAATAAGATGTTAACTACTACCAAGGTGAATGAAGTTAGACATAAAGCTGATGGTCAGTATGTTAATGCAAAGAGTCAGCGACATGCACTCAATGCTAGAAGTAACATTAAACAATATGTGAATAAATCTTTTCGTGGCAGATATAGTTTCCCACGTGATAACGATGCTGCCTCTAATGGGAGTTGGCGGCAGGCTGACAAAAGTAAATCAAGTTTGGATCACGGTGAGGACTTTGATAAATGCAAGGGCAAGATTCCTCAGGAAAACCGTGTATCGACTTCTCAGAGATTAAATAAACATATAACCTCCGACAAAACTATTAGTGCCCATCATACCCAGTCAAGTCAGTATGATGTACCTGTTAAGCCCATTGCCACAGGCAAAAATAACAACAATTTGGCTAGGAAAGATAATCGTGGTTATGAACAGCACCAAGGGCGGTCATCACGTGATAATTTTCTTTTTTCAAATAATTGGAGACAATTTAAAGGTCCTCAGAATTTTGGTTCTGATATCTATAGGAACTTTGGAAAAGGTAACTCCAATAGAGATTGTCAACCTGGTGGTAATTTTTCTGGAAGACAACAAAAACCATCACAAAGATATTTTGACCAAAGAGAAAATAACAATCGCAACTATGTTAACTAGAGGTCAAATAAGAGCAATGGTCTTAAGAGAGATAATAATTGTGATAGATCTCAACATGACACTACTAGACTATTGTGTCCTAGTTTTCCTGATTTACTTTGAAACGGATAACAATACTTTTCTACATCTACATATCTGCACATCTATTCTCACTTTTAGTGAATTCATAGTATTATGCTGTGTGATTGCCTTTCTCTGTTCCCATCTTTGTTATAGCAGGGAAGGTTTAAGGCTCACAGTATAATGGCCGTAATATCACTCGGCCACAGTACAGTTAAAAATTTATATTTCATTATTGTATATCACAAAAATCTTATGGTTGTCAAATAGAATTGTATTCTTTGTATTCTCTTAGCGAGTCATTGATGTTCGCAGAGAAGCAGTACATTATGCCAACCAAGAAGTTTTGAGATGTGCTTACTTACACTTTGGATGTTACAGTAGATGTGCCCTCTCAGTCTAGGATCTGGAATTCATTGTTCATTCGTAGTAATATTATGTATAAGAATATGAAAAAATATTGTTTTATATTAACATGAAGTAATATTTATGTTGCTATTTGTTTGTATATCTAAAGCGGTATATTTAGATTATAACACCGCTATTCTTGATGATGTTGTGATGTATAGACTTGAAGATAAGTTACTTGATATCAGATAAGATTATATATATATGTAACTTTTGCTATATTATAATTATGCCAGCATTATGATGTACGTTGGTGGCTCCTCCCTGGAAAAGTATACTTAGAGAAATATTTTCTCTAGTGAAATTTACTTTCACCAGATGCTCCATGCATCGACTTAGCCTCACATTAGGCATTATTTTTATTTGTGATACTAGTCATCCGCGCATCATTCGTGCGTTATGAGCCTGTTGTAGCTTGCTCTCGGATGTTCTGTTTAAAAAAAAAATGTTTCATTTTTTTTTTCCCGGGAGGTGCGGTAAACTGTAGCGTGCAGTTTCGCGCTATGTATAATATTCAGCTTTAATAAAAATGTCTATATTAATTTTGATTCATGACCTAAGGGATATCACCCAGGATTTTTCTGGGAGGAGTATTTAACAGTGGTTGTCTGTCCACCGGTTTCAACTTACCGGTTTAAAACGAGAACCGAGGTTTAGTTGCATGTCCATATTTGGGCTTATGGCTAACTTTTCTAGAATGTTTGCAACTAGAGCTTAGGTCTTAACTCATGACCATATAAGGCTTCAATGGTCAATCTTTACCTGGAATGTGTTGAAACACTGCGTTTGAGTTTTCGCTCAAGGAAGCGTAGCATCCAGGCGCATGCGCGGTTTAGTAGGGGTTAAACGAGATTTCCGATCTGGAGGTCGAACGAAAAATGTCAGAGGGTCAAGACGTGTTTTCGACGTCTTTGTGTTTCGGCTTCATGCCTGGGGAAATGGAAAACCTCTGTGGATGGACTTAGAAATATTTGAAGATATTCCCCGATGATAGTGATATATTTCTTACGTCTTTGAGACGTGTATGTATGTGTGTTAATAGTGCATTCTGATGGTCTATCAAGGTAAATGGACATTTTGTTATTCTCCTTGCTTATCAGTGTCGCACCACATATATTTGTCAGCTTATTGACTTTTCCCAGGGTGGGAAAGCATCTAACAGTTTATATGCTCTTAGTTAGGCTAATTAGCTGAGGGCTTGTGTACGCCCAGGAAACATTGCAGTTTGATGCATCCCGCTGTTTTATCCATGTACTATCGTCATGTCTACATGTTCCTGAGTCTTGTTAAATGATCATGTATACAACGTTCCTGAGTCTTGTTAAATGATCATGTCCTGATGTCGTCGTACTACATTAAAGCTTGTGAAAAGTCAGTTGCTGTTACAACCTTCACTGACTTCTACTTGTGATTGAGTGTGAGTACTGAGCCAGGCTTTAGAACTGTACATGCATTCGCGTATATTACATCTACACTCATACTCTATGTCAACACTGCACTTTGCCAGCGCCTCAAGACTTAACGAACAGGCTGACCTACATTCACGTTCCTACACTGCTTGGGTTGACCTGACCTCTACACTCACGTACACAGTGCTGTGTCCTTTATATTTGTAAACAAGTAAACGGTCAGCTGCTTTATGATAAGGTATCAATGTGACTGTACCAGAATTTACACCTTATCAAACGCTCTTCTGAGTATGGCGTTCTCTGACACACAGTTATGTGTCCCCCCTCTTCTATTTCACCATTCCCCTTAACTCAGAGTTTACCCTCGATGAGAATTAAATTTAATCTATCGGGATAAAGCTTCCTTTACATTTAAATTGAATAGCTTTAGCTTTACATTACATTTAAATGAAAAAGCTAAACGTGCAGATATAATATGTTTTTCAAACATCTCCACTGTTTGAAAAGTGTTCACAATATAAATTCGTTCATGTACCATTTACATTTACACTTGTGGAGAAGTTTGAACTTCTATTAATTAAAATGAATATTTCACATGGACATTTACACTGGTTTAAAGCGTGAAACCTTACATTAATTTTAAAGTGAATATGTTTATAGGACATTTACCCGGCTTTGAAAATGTAAGTCTTATGCTTAGAATGTACATCATTTCTTTTCATCTTTCCTTCCCTGCTCCATAGGGAACCTAGAACTACTTTATACTTTTAGTTCTCTTTACAAAACTATCAATAAAGCAATCACCAGCCCGTGCAGTGGTGGTTCATGAATCATCATTCTATACGCTGAGGTTGCCAGTCTCAAATGATTTTGACATCCAATAGCGAGTTTCACACATTAAACTTCACATGGTAATATATACATCTATATGTTAGTTCACATGTTAGTAATAAAATACGAAATGTAAATCACAACTTACGCCAATCCTGGCTACAGACTTGTCGCACAGATGAATAAAAGAGACGAATCGTTCTCTTACAACACGTGTCTGGGATTTCTTTTAATTTAAAAATAGATTGCCCCTTCTGACTCCGTGTTTCTTCAATTTCCTAGTCCGGTTTTCCTTATTAAAATTTGAAAGAGATTTCCAGTGCTTTATAAGTCTTATCTGGTTCTCCAATAAAAGGTCCGGATAACAATTAGGAATTATGAATCTACTTTTCACTGTGGCGAGGTCTGGTGTTGTCTTGGCGAGCGTGCAAATCACAGAGAAATAAAACTGTGAAATTGTCAGCCTATATTCCCTCTAATGATGTTATGAATCTAATCCGAAAGATCTAATCATGTCAAATCATGCAGATAGGGTGTGATATTTCAAAATAGTCCCACGTGAAATTAAATGCGTGCCTGCAAAGGTTACGTATTACCACATATGGACATCTGATGTCTTGCATACACTCTCACCAACACATTTGTAGACTCATATTGTCTAAAATGTAATACATCCATGATTACTTTTTAACCAAGGACCGGAAGCGATTATATCACATTTGTCTGCCCACATGTGTCACACAGACAGTAATTTTGGCGTATCAAGGATGACATGGGAACGCTTATGTCATAAGTTCTGCCTCATTTACGGGTTATCTGGTTTTATTTAACACTTCTTCCCAACGTAGCTTGAATAAACAAAACACCGTTGCTTTCAAAAGATGATAAGACAGGTTATGCGATAAAATTGTATCGCAGGCCGGGTCACCAAACCTGGCGAAGCGTAAATACGTCTGGGGAGGGGTGAACAATAAGATACGCACTACTCACTTAGCAATTACTGCCATAGGGTAGTGGCATGTTAGAGGCTTCACTATGCTATGTCAGTCATAGAGCAAACTAGTAAAAATAACGAATGCAAAAGCACGATTTATGCCAAATAAAAGCGATGAGTGAGAAAACTGAAGAAAAAGAGAGGATACTGTCGGGGGGCTGAAGGTGTGAGAGATCACAAAAAGAGCATTTTCAGACTTTTTTCCCACCCAAGCTCGGGTTATGCTGTGCATCTGCGTCTCCACAGTTCTCCGCCAAGTGGCTTTTGGGCGTCGTTGCTTTCACTTACCTTCTGAAGTCCATAGCATGGCAGTTCTGATGATGGTGTTCAGGGTCTCTTCTGAGGATGTGACCAACCCAGTTCAAGCGTGTACCCACTATGATGGTGCGTATAACCTCTTGGTGGGTCCGAGTTAGCAGTTCAATATACTGCCCTGATCAAGCAGGGGTATGCATTAATGAAAGATATGAGAGACAAGCTTCAAGAGCACCTATAGAAGGGGCATTGGTTATTGATAAAGGAGAGATACTGAGGGCAATTAATGATCGCCTATTACAGAATGACACTGCAATCGATGAATCATCAAGGCTAAGATTGCGGAATTTGGCATCAAACGTAAGACTAGCAGGCAAGGTTGCTACTCAAGTTCTAGAAATAAACCCAGAATTTCTTTAAAAATAAACCCCAGATTTTCTTCTTAAAAAATTCCAGAAATACCAAGATTATTTTATGCCCCAAATACACGGGACAGACAATGTTTACACAAGCTTTTAGTGCAACTTTAGCACACATAAGCTGTGTGCTAAGAATGTTTACTTATTTCTTCATTTTTATTTTATTTTTTATTATCAAAAATTCACAATTATATAAAAATGATTTTATTAACACCCCAATATATCTACTCTTGAAAATGAGATATTTTAACAGTAACATACTTCCTCAAATCAAATATTAGATTTAGTTGTAACTTGTTACTGTTGAAAATTGTCACTTGTCAGCGACTCGGCATCCATGTCGACAATTTCTCCTTTGTCAAGATCATCTACATGAATTGACAACGTGGACTCTTGATTGTGGAGTTCCAAAATCTTTGTATATCTCTGCTGACGTCCTTCACGCACATCTTCAACCACGCTTTTACTAGGATTAAACTTATGACAAACTCCATCATTGGCAACTGCTTGCTTGGCTAGTATTCGATTTGAAACTGTTTCACACAAAAGCTTGTTGGTTTGTTTAGTTTTAACTAAGTTAACCTTCGAAAACACTCTTTCGACGCATGCTGAGAAGTGAGGTACGGTAGTGCCATAAGGGTGCACATGAGGTCAGCCAAAACATACAATTTCTTCTGGTTATTAGCATGTGTTACGTTTTGCATTCCCAGCCAGAATACGGGCGGATCCTCATCCACCAGATGTCCAAGATCTTTTCGGCACGATGCCAGTTCTCGCCATTGATCAGACAGACGATCACGGCTCTCTTCTGAAACAACTGTTGGAAACTGCGCTGCTAATGGAATGACAGAAGGTTTGTTGATCTCGAGAGCTTGCTTTGGATCCAACAGCTACATTTGCGGAAGAACACTGTTTTGTTCAAGTGGGAATCTGCGTCGTATTTGAGTACAAAGTTCAATCAAGTATGCCAATACATCCTTGCGAAACTGGACCGCTTTATCTCCTAACGGTTGTCGGATTAACAGCGCTTCACATCGTCCACCCAAATCAATGTAATTCAGTTTCTTGTGCACCTGTGCATCGGAAGGATTCAGCTTGCGGAAGCGGAGTATTATGTTCTGTCATGAAAGCCGACAACATTATCTCCGCTTTAGCAATTTTGTCTTGGAGACAGGGCTCTTTTGGTTTGATGAAAAACTTGTTAATGTTCAGAGTTGTTTTGCTTTTGGCTTCGAAGTCTTTCATGTTCTTCTGTGTGCTTTTATGTGTCAATAAAGCTGTTTTGTTAGCATTAGTTAATGTGTAAGAACAGACCGTACAAATCGCAGCACAGCGATTGCCAGAATCTGGCTTTATTCCAATCTTTCAGTTCGCTGTCATCACAAAAAGCCTGCTGATACCATGGCTTCACTTTTTTACGCGGTGGCGTGTGTCGTCATGCCGCTACTACTATCTAGCGTACCTTCATCATCGCTTAAGTCTAAAATTTTAAAAGAATACTTTAAAACACATCGCAAAAATGACTGAGTACTGTAGATGACAGCCATTAACAGAATAACAGGAAATAGATAGCTGATGTAAACGAGTCAAAAAACAACGTCATTGATGTGGTTAAAAACAAGAATTAAATTTAAGTGGAATAAAAAATATATAGCACATAATGTTTTACATTTAATTATAATATACATATAATGTATAATGTTCAGTGCACAGAATATACATACATTGTAAATGCCAATTGTCAAATATACCCAGATTAATGCAGATTTGGAAAAAATACCCAAATACCCAGACGGAAGCCCAAAAACCCAGATACTCAGACGGAAGCCCAAAAACCCAGATCTAGTAAAAAAATACCCAGCTGTGGCAACACTGCTAGCATAGATGGACGTATGAGAGGATGCACCCGGCGTGTATAAAACCAGCGCACAACAGGAACAATTAGCGTTCATACCCTTCAACATTTTCGAGAACTAACAGACTGTTACCATTTTTATGACAATCTGTCTCATAGGCGTATGAAGGTAAGAATCACTTGCATGATTTTTTAATCAGATCTGAAAACAAATAGTTATATACTAATTATATTTCTCAAATAATAAGTAGAGAAAGCGGTAGAAAAACGTTATTGAATCGCATTTATGTATAGATATTTATATATTCTGATTGTTTCCCTTGACAATGTTAAATTGGCGGGGGGGGGGGGGGGGGGGGGGGGGGGGGGGGAGGAGGAACGCGTTTCATTACGTCGTCTCTTCCATGTCCACAATGTTGTTTAAATCAGGTGTTTCCTATGGACTTATTCACACTCTATTATTGTATCTCTCAACTTCTGTTTTCCTTATCTGTGATTGCCCACAGAATCTTTAACTTTCCCGTCCCCTACTTTGGCATTACAATCTCCAAGAATTATACCAACTTCCTGTGATTTGTTTTATGGAAACAACCATGTTTACACTATTATAAAATGTTTTGTTGTTGTTGGCTATGACGTATAATGGAAAGTCAGCCTACAGTAATCTGACAGGTTTGCGACCTCGTAGCGTCCTGTGATGTGCTAGCAAAACCATGCATTTACAGTCTGTGTTTACTCACTTTTAGTCCCACCTCTTTTTCTGTGAATGTTTTCAGAGTTGTCCAAATACGTTGAACTGTGACTTATAAGTATGGAATATTAAGTCCAATATCTCACTATCTTCTGGGGAGTTGTTCGCTGTACAATGCGATCTCTCTCTGTGTTCCGTGTCTGTGATTTCTTACTTACTTACTTAGTCGTTCCCCTTCTACCGTGAGGAGTAGAGGTTTGGAAGAGAGAGCGCCAGACCATTCTATCAGCTGTCTTCTTCCTGGCCTGGTTCCATTCTAGTCCTCGGTCCTTCAAAGATTGTCTAATGTTGTCCTCCCAGCGAACTCTGGGTCGTCCTGGAGGTCTGGATCCCTGGCTCTTTGTTTCCCATGCTTGTCGTGGTAGCCGATCTTCTCCCATTCTGCAGACATGGCCAAACCATCTTAGTTGGGACTGTTCTATTTGGGTCTGCAGCGGATGGGATTTCAGGCCTTGACGGATCGTCTGGTTGCGGACCATGTCTCTTCTTGTTACTTCAACCACTTTCCTCAGATACCTCATTTCTGAGGTTTGGATCTGGCTTTTGTGGGTTGTAGTCATTGCCCATGACTCGCATCCATATGTCAAAACTGGGACATAGGTGGAGCGGTATACAGCCATCTTCGTTTTCTTACCAACCTCTTTCTTGCTGAGGAATCCACGATTTATGGCCTGAAAAAGTCTCCCAGCCGCTGCTTTTCGAGTGGCCAACTCTTCTTTGATGCCTCCCTTTCGGTCTATAATAGCTCCGAGATATTTAAAGTGGTCGACCTGCTCCAGGACCTGTTCTCCCAACTTAATCTGATGTTTTCTTTCTTCTCGTGATATCACCATGGATTTTGTTTTAGAGCTGCTTATGACCATCCCTCTCTTCTCCAGCTCTTCCTTCCAGACTTGCAGGTTGGATTGGAGATGTGCCTCTGATTTAGCAATCAGGGCAACATCATCAGCAAATGCCAGCTCCGAAATATAGACCTGTCTCATCTTCCAGTACCCCATGAATACTTTCTTGTTCTCTCCTTACATGCCTTGATGACATCGTCCTGAAAAGATGAGGAGTATGAAAAGATAAGGTGACAGGATATCACCTTGTCTTACACCAGTGGTGGTCCTGAACTCTTCTGACTTATGGTTTGCTGTCCTCACATAATTTCTGCAAGACTTGTAGAAGCTCTGTATAGCATGAATCAGAGGTGCTGGAATATTCTTCCTTGCCAAACAGTCCCAAAGTTTGCTCCAGGGGACTCTGTCAAACGCCTTTTCCAGATCTATGAAACAAAGATGGATCTCACTCTTATACTCAAGGGCCTTTTCATTCAGCTGTCTGAGTGTGAAGATTAGGTCTTGAGTACTTCGGTTTGCTCGGAATCCGCACTGGACCTCAGCCAATTGTGGCTCAGCTAGGCGTCGGAGTCTCTGCTCTAGGATTCTAGAGTAGATTTTACCAGGGACACTGAGAAGGGATATGCCTCTATGGTTTCCACATTGTCGATTGTCACCCTTTTTGAAAATTGGTGTTATGTCTGTGATTTCACTATATTATATTGTACAGTTTCCAGTTCAAATCCAGCTGGATTTCCGCTAAATGTTCTAATCAAACCCCTTGCAGATAAACCAATCGCTCTCTAGCATTGGAGGGGTCGGTTTGTTTGTCATTACTCATCCAACGCGTATTTAAAAAAATATTAAATTTAATATACACGCATGGCCTCTTACAACAGTGATGTCATATCGTTGCATAAGACTTCCGTCCACACCTCTTTATATCACAATATTGTGACCATGTTTTCGTGGCGTAATGTCTTCCGCCCAGATATCTACCCCGACAGATTATCTAATTATCGCCTTTATATTCGTGCCTCCACCAGACAGATGTCTGGTCAGACAATGTTGTTTTCTTTCATCGTACGCACATACAAGCTTGTGTCAACACGATCAGCAGCTTTTCGCTGAAGTCAAATGTTGGATCAACACGTTTCCACAGGTGGTCAGGCGGATTAAAAGATAGAAGCGGGTAACCGGTCTGATGACTTGGTATCGTTACGATAATACCACAGTTCACCTGGCGGAACGTAAATACGTCTGAGAAGTGGTAAACCATTAGATACGAATCATTCCTGTAGCAAATAAGGGAGTGGCGTGTTTGAGACTTCACCATGCTATGTCCAACGTAAAGAGTAAAATGAGTGAAAGGGCAGAATGAAATGACAAATAACAAGTGAATAATGAAGAAGTATGAAGAAAAGAAGTTTACTGCCGGAGGGCTGAAGATGTGAGAGATCACACAAAAGGTCAGGGACATACATTTCGTCACAATAGTAAGGACCTGAGAATAATAAAGTACGTGTGTTGGCAACGAAAAGATCTGTAAGAATCAGCAGTCAAATAGGGACATTTCAGCAGGTTAAAAACGTGTTAGACCTGGGATGTGTGCTGTCATCAGATCTTTTCAATCTGTACAGTGAAAAAAAGAAAAGAAATCCGCAAAGGATATGCCAGAAATAGTAGTGGGTGGACATAATATAAATAACTCGAGGTACGCCGATGAGACAGTCTTAATGACAAATAGTGAAAATGAGTTGTAGGTAATGATTGATACAGAAGTGACAGAAAGTTATCTCGAAGACAACAACTTCACCGTGATGCTTTATCAAAGTAAATGGAACAAATTTAAAACAGGTACATGGATTCAAATACCTGGGCACCATAATAAAATCGGATGGAAGTTGTATCTCAGAAGTCATGTGTAGAATAGACGAACTAAAAGTAGCATTCTGTTTCAAATGAAAGCATTTTATGCAACAACTCTTTGTTGGGTGGAAGTAAGAAAGAGAGCTCTCCAGATTAATATAGGAACAATCCTGATATACGGAAGTGAGTTATGGACAATTAGAAGGGAAGTAAGAAAAGCAGTATATGCCACAGAGATGTGGTTTTATAGAAGAATGTTAACATGGACAGCTACAATAGCGATGCCTTGAAAGATGACAATGTCATTCTGTCACATGACATCAGCTAGAGGTCTTCCTCATCATTTTCATTTCTGTTACCAGTTCTCTTCACCACGTGGTCTTCAGTCGACTGCTACTTCTGTTACCTTGGGTATTCCAGGTAAAGGACTGTCGTGTACAGGATTATAGAACAGAAACATTGTGTGTATGTGTGTGTATGTGTGAGCAGAAGTGTCACCCACAACTAAATATACAACTATCACAACAAATAATTGCTCCTCATATTTTCAGGGAGAACACATCACACCTTAACTTTCCCACACAACAAGTAGCACTGTTTGTTTGTTTCAATAAAATGTAGTAGTGATTACGATGACGGTATGAGGGATCAGTTCTGGCGTTAAACTTTTGCATCTACTTGGCAGTTGGCCCTCTCTATTTCCGGTTTATTGTGTCAGAAATGAGAAGAAGATGCTGGCGATGGCTAGGACGCACATTTAGAAAACATAATGATACTCGTAATATCACAAGGTTGTCCTTGCTCTGGAATCCACATGGTAAGAGGAGTTGAGGGAGACCACACACAAAAAAAAAAAAAAACACGTGGAGAAGAAAACTAGAAACAGACATGATAGGGATAAGGAAGACATGGACATACCTTGAGTGGGTGGCACGTGACAGGACAGACTTGGCATGAATTTGTTGGGGCCTGTGGTTCTTGGGCAGCTGACGTGTGATGTTGTTTGTTGACTGATAGTCTTCTTTCACATAACAAGGACAATGATAATACTGAAGATAAAACACGTCTAGTTGAATGTGTCAAGTCTAAATTATAGCACTACAGACCTTTCCTTCATTCCATTTGTCAATTCTCATGGAGCAGGGAGACCACCCTGTAGAATTCCCTCTTACATGAAGCCTGCCACAAAGCAGTTATCTGCTCTTGTAATGATGTTTATTTAGCCTTTTGTTTTACATGGGCATGTTGCCAGCAGTGGCGTAACTAGGATGAGGCAGATGTGCCAAATTTTGGGGGCGCCAGTTTATGGTTAAGAAATGCAAAAATTTCACTTTTCATTTATGCCAATTGATCCCACTTCACATTTATGTGTAGTTGCATGAAAGATATACACATATATCACCAAGAGTTAACGCACTGTGAGATGGATCAAATATGAGAGAGAGAGAGAGAGAGAGAGAGAGAGAGAGAGAGAGAGAGAGACACATTCACACAAACAGTTTTCAAGGCGCGTCGAAGTCTGATAGAATCAGTGGTTATATTCTTTCTTTGCTTCATCAGAGACCCTCGGTTAACCACGTGACACTATAGGCTTTACATACATTTCTCTTGTCCTCGGTTGTTACGGTTAGCAGACCCCCTTTTCATCTGGACGACCGAGGTTTATTCCCTGCCGAGAGCCCAACTGAGACAGACTTTGCTAGTAGGCAATGTGTAGTTCATTCATTACATACTTTAAGTACGTTGGAGAATGTCTGGATAACAGTAATAAATGATGAGCGAGAGGAAGGACAGAATGCAAGACGGGCCTATGATCACGATTCTCAAACTTTGGAAAATTAAATGTTTTCTTATGTGTCTGTCTGTCTACCTGTCTGTCTCATTTTGCTCTTGAGTTAGGAAATGCAAAACAGCAAGGAAGAAACCGGGTTACCACCTCATAACGCTGGATCTCGTCTAATGAAGGCTTTACCAATTGACTCCCCTCACCCCGAATAAAATCTTCTGCATACATTGACAACACACAAAGTCCCTAATCATTCAATGGCAGACTGTTCGTATGTTTCACGAGTTCTTATTTGATGCCACCATAATCTCAGTAGGTTTCAAATCATTGTCTAACTTTACTGTGTGATTGTCTAACTTTACTGTGTGATTGTCTAACTTTAGTGTGTGATTGTCTAACTTTACTGTGTGATTGTCTAACTTATTGTGTGATTGTCTAACTTTACTGTGTGACTGTCTAACTGTACTGTATGATTGTCTAATTTACTGTGTAATTGTCTAACTTTACTGTGTGATTGTCAAACTTTACTGTGTGATTGTCAAACTTTCCTGTGTGATTGTCTAATTTTACTGTGTGATTGTCTAACTTTACTGTGTGATTGTCTAACTTATTGTGTGGCTGGTTTGGATTTTGTTAGTTTTTCCCCCACTTTCATTTCATTACTTTCTTTTGTGTTTTTTTAAACATATTACAATTTTATTATGGTTGGGTATAATGAATGTATGCTATATTTTACCTTTACAATGCTGCATGCTTAATAATGCTCAGAGTACATGTGCGAATGAAATGATACAGTATGCAAGATGAGAGAGAGAGAGAGAGAGAGAGAGAGAGAGAGAGAGAGAGAGAGAGAGAGAGAGAGAGAGAGAGAGAGAGAGAGAGAGAGAGAGAGAGAGAGAGAGAGGAAAGGCAGAATGTTAGACAGGCCTCCGTGCCCAATTCTTAACCCTTTGAAAATAAAGTTCGTTCGTTCCGTCTCTTAACCTGAGGATGTCATAATAAGGACTGCCTTGCAACACCATGTCCTGGTTTCCTCAATGTGTGTGCTATGCAAACAACATCTTTTTCTGGCCTCTTGTTCCAATTATATTTCTCTCCATCAAATCTGCATTGGTCATCTGTACATACAGTTATAATGTGTGCAATTATGGCTGTCTTGCCTTGTCTCTGATCCGCCATCATTGAGCGTTAGCTCTTGGTGAGTAATGGCTAACTCTGGCCTTTGATCCACCATTACTGAGTGTTGGCTCTTAGTCAGTAATGGCTACGTAACGTGAAGTAAATTAACGACAAAAGCTAACTTGTTTTTGTTTGAAATCAGGAGTTTCTCAAGTCCACTCACTACATTTTACTGGGAGTTGCTTTGGTGTTTTATATCGTCACAGCCATGTACATACAACATGTAAGTTTTATATGATTACACCATTCTAGTTGTATATATAATGTTACGTTTTATAGCCCTACACCATTCTAGTTGTATATATAATGTTACGTTTTATAGGCCTACACCATTATAATTTCATATATAATGTTAAGTTTTACAGGTTTACACAATTTACGTTTTATACAACATGTAAGCTTTATAGGCACACACCATTCTAGTTTTATACATAAAGTTAAGTTTTCTAGGCCAACACCATTCACATTTTATATAACACGTAAGTTTTAGAGGCCTGCAAGGTACACGTTTTATACAGTAGATGTTGTACATTAACGGGGTTCATGAAGGTCATTCTGCCGACCTGACCTTGTCATACAGACGACCTGACCTTGTCATACAGACGACCTGGCCTTGTCATACAGACGACCTGACCTTGTCATACAGACGACCTGACCTTGTCATACAGACGACCTGACCTTGTCATACAGACGACCTGACCTTGTCATACAGACGACATTCGTGGAGGAAATATTAGGCAACCAATATGGGGTTGTGTATGGAGCAGGCAGTATCATTATGTCAAGAACATTTTATTACAAAAACCACTGCTGTAACAACCCATGTAACAAGCTGTAATTACCCATGTAACAAGCTTTGACAACCCATGTAACAAGCTGCAACAACTCATGTAACAAGCTGTAACAACCCATGTAACAAGCTGTGACAACCCATGTAACAAGCTGTAACAACCCATGTAACAAGCTGTAGCAACCCTTGTAACAAGCTGTAGCAACCCATGTAACAAGCTGTAACAACCCATGTAACAAGCTGGGACAACCCATGTAACAAGCTGTAACAACCCATGTAACAAGCTGGGACAACCCATGTAACAAGCTGTAACAACCCATGTAACAAGCTGTAACAACCCATGTAACAAGCTGTAACAACCCATGTAACAAGCTGTGACAACCCATGTAACAAGCTGTAACAACCCATGTAACAAGCTGTAACAACCCATGTAACTAGCTGTAACAACCCATGTAACAAGCTGTAACAACCCATGTAACAAGGTGTAACAACCCATGTAACAAGCTGTAACAACCCATGTAACAAACTGTAACAACCCATGTAACAAGCTGTAACAACCCATGTAACAAGTTGTAACAACTCATGTAACAAGCTGTAACAACCCATGTAACAAACTGTAACAAACATGTAAAAAACTGTAACAAGTCATGTAACAAGCTGTAACAACCCATGTAACAAGCTGTAACAACCCATGTAACTAGCTGTAACAACCCATGTAACAAGCTGTGATAGACCATGTAACAAGCTGTAACAACCCATGTAACAAGCTGTGACAACCCATGTAACAAGCTGTAACAACCCATGTAACAAGCTATAACAACCCATGTAACAAGCTGTGACAACCCATGTAACAAGCTGTAACAACCCATGTAACAAGCTGTAACAACACATGTAACAAGCTGTAACAAACCATGTAACAAGCTGTAACAACCCATGAACGCTTCCGTGCCAACTTCTTACTATGGTCCCAGCTGCCCTGGTGGCTCCAGCCTCAACAGTGGTGGCTCCAGCCTCAACAGTGGTGGCTCCAGCCTCAACAGTGGTGGCTCCAGTCTCAACAGTGGTGGCTCCAGCCTCAACAGTTGGGGTTCCAGCCTCAACAGTGGTGGCTCCAGCCTCAACAGTGGTGGCTCCAGCCTCAACAGTGGTGGCTCCAGCCTCAACAGCGGTGGCTCCAGCCTCAACAGGGGTTGCTCCAGCCTCAACAGTGGTGGCTCCAGTCTCAACAGCGGTGGCTCCAGCCTCAACAGGGGTTGCTCCAGCCTCAACAGTGGTGGCTCCAGTCTCAAGAGGGAGCCCAAATAAAAAGGAAATTATTTTATGCATATTGCATCTGGCCTTATGATATAGGAGGCTGTGCTCTAGAATGTATTGTTATTGTGTCTTGTCTATTGTTTAGTGCAGGAGTTCTCACATATGAATAAGATACACTAGTGCTGTATAATGTATGATGTAGAAGATGACTAAGGAAGAATTAAGCTTGGGGCTCTGTACTATGCTCGCTAGGAACTTCGAGCAAACAAAGCGTCAACAACATGAATGAATCATCCGAAGCAAGTAGATCAGATAAGCCATCCAACATGGAAGAAGGTCCTCCATCGAAAACAAACCGTAGCTAGGAGAACAGAAGATATTAGTTTGCATTTGTCCCAGAACTTGAAATCTTTAATTGAAAATTGTCCACACATTTCACTGGCGACTGATGAAAGTACAGACATCACAGACACAAGCCAGCTTCTTATTTTTGTTAAAGTGATCCAGGAAGACTTTACTGTTTCTGAAGAATTACTGAAAATGTGCTCTTTGCATAGTACAAGTAAAGGGGATGACATATTTTCTGCAGTTTAAAATGCCATGGAAGAATATGGTGGGTTTGAAAAATTGTCTGCTGTGTGTACCGATGGTTGCAAGGCTATGGTTGGGAAAAATACTGGTTTTGTTGGACTTTTGAAGCAAAATAAAATTGACGTGCCTACATTACATTGCACAGTTCACCAAGAGGCCATTTGTGCAAAATCCATAAACCTAAATGACACTATGGCTAATGTAGCGAAAATAACGAATTTGATCAGAGGAGGACACAGCTCTCTAACTAACAGGAAGTTCCTTGCATTTTTAGAAGAGTGGATTCTGTTTACGGTGATCTCCTGCTTCATGCTGAGGTAAGATGGTGTGGTGAAATTACAGTGATGCACCGTTAAAATTCCTCCAATTATAAAGACAGGTAAAATAACATGTAGGGATAAAAATATAGGCAAGATATGCCGAGGCTTCTTCACCTACGCCAGCGTTGTCTAGCGCCATTGAAACTAACTAGTTAGAACATGCAGACAAACGGTTGACCCTTTTAGACGGGGTAGAAACAGAGATAAAAGAAAAAAATTATGACGTTCTGAACACGTGTTTGAATCTAAATGCTAAAAGACGCAATTTGTAGTTTTAAAGAAAAAAATTACACCACTAGTTGACACAATGTAAGGAAATGGACAAAAAACGACCTTAGCTCTTGTTAGAAACAGACGTATCTTAGACGGTTTACGGTAATTGGTCGTTTTAATTTGAATATAGCGGCAAACGCCGTACACGAAGGTTCAAAAACAAATTTAAGAACTAACCTTGAAAAAGTAGGTTTTTTCTTAATAATAAGTGTAGGGAAAAAAAAACTAGCTAGTTTGATAGCCCATCTTAATCTGAGAAATAATATACTTTTAATTACACAGACGGACAGATAACACGGAAGATATTGACGAAAGACTATTGTTCGATGCAGACTAGCAGACAGTTTTTTGTGCATATTTTCACTAAAGTTACATTTGACGCGTCCTTGAGCCTAATGCAAAAACAAACTGCCTATGGACTAGGGGCAAAGTAGGAGGATAGTAGCTAAAAATAACTTAGCATAGAATCTTAGAAGTGGGGGGGGAGACAAAAATTTGTGTAGTTTTTCTTGTAGTTTCGTCCAAAAACAAGTGTAATTTTGGGAAAAGCCAAGTTGGGACGGACAGACCGACAGAAAAATACTACACACTAGACTGAGACTGGACTGAAATTAGACATTTGTAGTTTGAATATTTGAAAAAGTAGAGGGGAACTCCGATGATTGGACAGAAGCTTTTATATTACTGAAAGACAGACGCCCGCTAGTGCCTTTTTATAGAAGACTGTCCATTGACACAGTTCGTCATGCTAGAGGTATAAAGTCCAGGAAATATTAAATATTCAGTGGGACGCCCTAATCTAGCCAGCAGCTCAGCTGAGTTTTGCTAGTACTACGTAACTGTGATTTCAATTTTGAACTGTGGTAAGGGAAAAAGCATTTACCTTTTATTTAACATTTAATATTTTGAGTGATTGATACTGCCATGACATGAAAAATTATTACGACAAGTGAGTGCTTACTCTAGGTCCCCAGCAGCAGTCCAGGGCCTAGAGACAAACAAATAATATAGGAAAACATATCGAGGACTATAGAAGACAGATTTATATTGGAGATCAGTGGGAACATATCACCCACCTTATTGGATGGAAGAGGAAACTATTGAACATATTTCGGATGCAATGCAGTCTTGGGAAACTGGTGCTATTGGATAACAACTGGGTGAGATGTGCTGAGTTGGTCAGAGAGATCTGACCCAATCTTTGTAAAGTTGTTTTGCTTTGTTGTGTGTAAAAGTGGTGCAGTAGGCAGAGTGTTGACACATGGCACACATTTTGGTTTCAGAGTTTCTGGTCTGGCACTACGCTAGTGCCAGATGCTTTTGTAGAAGTACAAGAGTGGATGCCTAAGCAGCCTAACATTTTACTCCAGCTACTGAGAGGAGTGGGCCACTAGAATTCTGTACTGCATCGTCACAGGCCAGTTAAGTGAAAACCTGGCCTGCTGTAGATTCATCAACCTTGTCCACACTAAAGAAATAAAAACTTATTGTATAAACACTATAGCTCAGCCCATATTTCAAGGACAATGAACTTTATAAACAGAGATTGGGCATGATGACGCCACCCCAACTAAACATCCAGTGCTAGTTTTCCAAAGACATTGTAGTTATTATTAATATTAACCAATGTAACAATATATCTATGTACAAAAATTTCATTTGATTGTTCAATATATATATGCACCTTTATTGATAAATACATATTATTTCATACGTCCTGACCAGAAAAACATTTGGTTCAGGACTAAATAAATTCAAAAAAAATTATCAAACTTAAATTCTAAAAGCCAGTGTTAGTTGATTTTATCATAGAGCTTATTAGTATTATTATTATTATTATTAGACTTAGTATTTACATGTGTGTTTCTGTGTATTTTATTACCTACACATCACAATTCAGTACCCTAGACATTTAACGTAGCTAACATACATAATAGCAGAATAGGTCTGTTTGAGGTCGTAAGTAGTAGCAGAAAGGCATTCTGTAACTCACATAAACTTTTATTTCATTTTCCTTGTTGTAAACAGCTATCAGAGAAAGAGAGTTTTTTTTTTTAAATGTAAAACTTTAGCCTCATTTTGGCGAGGCGCGTAACAGAGTGTTAACTTCAGGGGGTACACAGATGACATTGAACAGCTGATTTCTGAGTTTGATCGTCGATTTCAAGATTTTGAGATGTTTCGTCCACAAATGAAACTTTTTAACAACCCATTCAAGTGCACAGTGGAGTCTCAGCCAGCAGAACTACAATTACAGTTATGTGAACTCCAATGTGACCCATTCATCAACACAACAGAAGCAGCTGGAGATGATTTGTGGAAATTACTACCAAAGGAACGTTACCCACTTCTGAGAAAATGGGCCCTAAACGTGTGCTTGTGGTGGTTTTTGATGTTATGCAATGTCGTTGTTCTGTAGTGCTATTGTACTGAATGAGGTCAGCTGTGAAGGTTCCTGATTATAACAATTTTTGGGTTGAGTTATCAGGAGACCTTTCTGCTACCACCTTACGACCTCAATCAGACCTATTCTTGACTAGTATGTATGATAGCTACGTCTAATAACTAGGGTAATGCAAGTGTGGTGTGATGGTAATTAATTACACAAACCCACACACAAACACCAATATTAATCTCTATGATCGACTCAACTAACACCGTTTGTTAAAGTTAGTAATATACAATTTTTTATATAACTTTATTAGTCCTGTACCTAAGATTCTTTTGGTTAGGACTGTCAACTCAAATGAGATCAATTGATATATACATAAATAATAGGCATAATTACATAATTAAAAAAGGACAGTTGGCCTTAAGCATATATATATATATATATATATATATATATAATATATATATATATATATATATATATATATATATATATATATATATATATTACGTGTTTGGTATTGTTTAATCTCTAGCTAATTCTAAAGTGTTATGAGCTGGCTGGTTGGGGTGTTAACATCACGCCCAGTCTTTTTCACAATGTTTCTTTTCTCATGATACCCTTTACTTCTTGACAGAGAGTCTTTATTTATATTACATTTCAGGTTTAATGAAGTGGAAAGATAGATACATTCTCCTCGTGCCAGGGCTTGTTTACTTATCTGGCACTGGAGGAGTGAACATAGATGTATGATCTGCCAACAGCCACTGTTGATCTTGTCCCAAAAGTAATAGGGTAGGCCGCGAGTACCTCTATCACTACTGGAGTAATTTTTTCACACAGGAATCTAGCACCTGACTAGTGCCAGACAAAAACCCTGTAACATGAAAATTATGTTCTGTCTTAGCATAATACCTAATCCACCAATTTTACAAACAATACAATATTTAACCTAAAAGACCTGGATCAGATCTCTCTGACCAACTCAGCACATCTTCATAAAATGAGGTAACACTTTGTACAAGTTTTCATATTCCTCTCCCTAATGTCTGCAACACCTCTGCCATTCTCAATGATCTTTTTCCATACAATGTGATAGGTGATGTGATTCCTGGTGACAACCTATAAATATTTTACTACTACCTCTCTGGTAGCTTGATAACATGGTGGAGCAACAAATAGGCTTGTATAAGTCTACTAATGACTTCTTTACTTACAGTCGTAATGTTTTTTTCATTACCCAAGTCAAACAACATAATTAATAATACAAATAATGTTAATAATTTCGATCTTACCACAATTTCAATGAATACACACAGGAACGTTGAATTAGCACAACCTCAGATGTACTGCTTGCTGAACTATGGCGCCCTTATACTTTTTATTAATTATATCTGAGGAGCCGCGCTAGCGTAGTGGTTACAACACCGCTCTGGCGACCGGGTGATTCAGGATCAAACCCGGGCGACGGCATTTGAGGATTTTTCGTCGACCGGGAATTGGACTGGATTAAGTCGAGACCTGGCGAGAACATTTGAAGTAGTGTTGTCGACCAGGGATTGGCGGCTCCTGAGCCGACCCAGCTGCAATGGGTACCTCCGAAATCGGAGAGTATTTGCCTGAATGGCGAGGGACACCTGTCTCTGTACAAGTAAAAAGGGATACTCACGTAAAATCAATGTCAGGTTAGACATAGTAATAACCTGAGATTTCGCCTCGAGTATTAGCGGGCGTACGCAAAAAAAAAAAATTATATCTATCTTCAAGGCACGACACACTTCTCAGCTCTCAAGCATCCTGCTTCCATGAACAGTTTTAGTGAAATGGCACCGAGCCTTCAACTTTCCCATTAACATAAAATGTTTCGACCAATGAGATCTAACTACTAAGTTTGTCAATTCAAATTTTTTAAACTAAGGTCCAATTTCGGTCCAATATTAGTGTACCTCTGTCGGTCTGTCCGTCCGAACTTGGCATTCGTCAAAAATAGACTTGGTTTTGGCCTAACTCTACAAAAAAAAATTATTCAGTTTGAGCCATCCCATAATATCTTTCCCCCTTTCAAACTCCCTCCAAATCGTATTACATATGTCTCTCAGTCCTAATATTTCCCTCTTTTGGACTTTGCCTTACCCTCTCATGCCTCTTTGCAACAACTCTTGCACAAATTCGTTACCGTTAGTGAATGTACGAACACTTGTGTGTTAGTCAATGTGTCTGTGATTATCTAGTATTTTGACCATATCTTGGCTGTTAGTTGGACTATAGGGTAAATGACAACATATTATTGGTCAGGAGACACTCTGGCACCCGAATATATAAGTTTTATGGGTCTGTGTATTATGGTTCAAAATTCCATATCCTTTTTCATGTAAGTCTTGAAATCTAGAAACTACCACCTGTTCACTTCTTTCTACCGCTATTTTCAAACTAAAAACGACAGTCTCCAGTATTACGTCAGAAATACGTCTGTTTTTATAAGAGCTAAGGTTGTTTGCGTGACCCGATTGCCGAACATATTTTGAATTTGCATCGTATTTCAGACGACTAACGACAATATCGCGCGTTCGCTAGGTTTTGATTCAAACCACGCGTGCAGATGGTATCATTTTTCTGTCTCCCCCCTCTCACTCCGTCTGAACGAGTAGGCTTTTCGTGACATTTATTACAAATAAGGGAGGGAAACCTGAGGCCTGTAAACAGTAAATTAATATGAAACAAATATAAAGGTATGCCATCAGGCACTCGCAGGAAATAAAGAAGTAGAACACCAGACAACAGAAAAACAACAGACATGAGTGGCTTACCCAGGATTTGAACACTGGACCTTCCGTGCGACAACCCCGCCTAGCCATGCAAGCGAATCACACTATCCGCTCTGCCATCTACGCATCATCAAAAAATGATGTTTCCATGGCAGGTCAATAGTGCGAACCACAATACACGACACCAGAAGTCCTCCATGGGCAGTTCAGCCTATTAATGACGCAATCACTTCTGTTGTATTTCTATCAAGCAGTATAGGCCGAATCCAACAAGACCCTTAGGACCTTAATACTGTGTCCAGTTTAATGATAGTAGACTAGCGCATGTAAGAACTGGTTAGCTGGGTATGGTTTGGTATTGCTACAAAATTTATTTACAAAATAAAGGGAGGCGAACACCTGAGGCCTGCAAAACAAGCTAAACTTAATATGAAACAAATATAAAGGTATGCCATCAGGCACTCGCAGGAAATAAAGAAGTAGAACACCAGACAACAGAAAAACAACAGACATGAGTGGCTTACCCAGGATTTGAACACTGGACCTTCCGCGACAACCCCGCCTAGCCATGCAAGCGAATCACACTATCCGCTCTGCCATCTACGCATCATCAAAAAATGATGTTTCAATGGCAGGTCAATAGTGCGAACCACAATACACGACACCAGAAGTCCTCCATGGGCAGTTCAGCCTATTAATGACGCAATCACTTCTGTTGTATTTCTATCAAGCAGTATAGGCCGAATCCAACAAGACCCTTAGGACCTTAATACTGTGTCCAGTAAATGATAGTAGACTAGAACAGTGAGAACAGGATAGTGGGTAGGTTTGGTATTGTACAAACATTTATTACAAATAAGGGAGGGAAACCTGAGGCCTGTAAACAGTAAATTAATATGAAACAAATATAAAGGTATGCCATCAGGCACTCGCAGGAAATAAAGAAGTAGAACACCAGACAACAGAAAAACAACAGACATGAGTGGCTTACCCAGGATTTGAACACTGGACCTTCCGTGCGACAACCCCGCCTAGCCATGCAAGCGAATCACACTATCCGCTCTGCCATCTACGCATCATCAAAAAATGATGTTTCAATGGCAGGTCAATAGTGCGAACCACAATACACGACACCAGAAGTCCTCCATGGGCAGTTCAGCCTATTATGACGCAATCACTTCTGTTGTATTTCTATCAAGCAGTATAGGCCGAATCCAACAAGACCCTTAGGACCTTAATACTGTGTCCAGTAAATGATAGTAGACTAGAACAGTGAGAACAGGATAGTGGGTAGGTTTGGTATTGTACAAACATTTATTACAAATAAGGGAGGGAAACCTGAGGCCTGTAAACAGTAAATTAATATGAAACAAATATAAAGGTATGTTATCAGGCACTCGCAGGAAATAAAGAAGTAGAACACCAGACAACAGAAAAACAACAGACATGAGTGGCTTACCCAGGATTTGAACACTGGACCTTCCGTGCGACAACCCCGCCTAGCCATGCAAGCGAATCACACTATCCGCTCTGCCATCTACGCATCATCAAAAAATGATGTTTCAATGGCAGGTCAATAGTGCGAACCACAATACACGACACCAGAAGTCCTCATGGGCAGTTCAGCCTATTAATGACGCAATCACTTCTGTTGTATTTCTATCAAGCAGTATAGGCCGAATCCAACAAGACCCTTAGGACCTTAATACTGTGTCCAGTAAATGATAGCAGACTAGAACAGTGAGAACAGGATAGTGGGTAGGTTTGGTATTGTACAAACATTTATTACAAATAAGGGAGGGAAACCTGAGGCCTGTAAACAGTAAATTAATATGAAACAAATATAAAGGTATGTTATCAGGCACTCGCAGGAAATAAAGAAGTAGAACACCAGACAACAGAAAAACAACAGACATGAGTGGCTTACCCAGGATTTGAACACTGGACCTTCCGTGCGACAACCCCGCCTAGCCATGCAAGCGAATCACACTATCCGCTCTGCCATCTACGCATCATCAAAAAAATGATGTTTCAATGGCAGGTCAATAGTGCGAACCACAATACACGACACCAGAAGTCCTCCATGGGCAGTTCAGCCTATTAATGACGCAATCACTTCTGTTGTATTTCTATCAAGCAGTATAGGCCGAATCCAACAAGACCCTTAGGACCTTAATACGGTGTCCAGTAAATGATAGTAGACTAGAACAGTGAGAACAGGATAGTGGGTAGGTTTGGTATTGTACAAACATTTATTACAAATAAGGGAGGGAAACCTGAGGCCTGTAAACAGTAAATCAATATGAAACAAATATAAAAGTATGTTATCAGGCACTCGCAGGAAATAAAGAAGTAGAACACCAGACAACAGAAAAACAACAGACATGAGTGGCTTACCCAGGATTTGAACACTGGACCTTCCGTGCGACAACCCCGCCTAGCCATGCAAGCGAATCACACTATCCGCTCTGCCATCTACGCATCATCAAAAAATGATGTTTCAATGGCAGGTCAATAGTGCGAACCACAATACACGACACCAGAAGTCCTCCATGGGCAGTTCAGCCTATTAATGACGCAATCACTTCTGTTGTATTTCTATCAAGCAGTATAGGCCGAATCCAACAAGACCCTTAGGACCTTAATACTGTGTCCAGTAAATGATAGTAGACTAGAACAGTGAGAACAGGATAGTGGGTAGGTTTGGTATTGTACAAACATTTATTACAAATAAGGGAGGGAAACCTGAGGCCTGTAAACAGTAAATTAATATAAATTAATATGAAACAAATATAAAGGTATGTTATCAGGCACTCGCAGGAAATAAAGAAGTAGAACACCAGACAACAGAAAAACAACAGACATGAGTGGCTTACCCAGGATTTGAACACTGGACTTCCGTGCGACAACCCGCCTAGCCATGCAAGCGAATCACACTATCCGCTCTGCCATCTACGCATCATCAAAAAATGATGTTTCAATGGCAGGTCAATAGTGCGAACCACAATACACGACACCAGAAGTCCTCCATGGGCAGTTCAGCCTATTAATGACGCAATCACTTCTGTTGTATTTCTATCAAGCAGTATAGGCCGAATCCAACAAGACCCTTAGGACCTTAATACTGTGTCCAGTAAATGATAGTAGACTAGAACAGTGAGAACAGGATAGTGGGTAGGTTTGGTACTGTACAAACATTTAATACAAATAAGGGAGGGAAACCTGAGGCCTGTAAACAGTAAATTAATATGAAACAAATATAAAGGTATGTTATCAGGCACTCGCAGGAAATAAAGAAGTAGAACACCAGACAACAGAAAAAACAACAGACATGAGTGGCTTACCCAGGATTTGAACACTGGACCTTCCGTGCGACAACCCCGCCTAGCCATGCAAGCGAATCACACTATCCGCTCTGCCATCTACGCATCATCAAAAAATGATGTTTCAATGGCAGGTCAATAGTGCGAACCACAATACACGACACCAGAAGTCCTCCATGGGCAGTTCAGCCTATTAATGACGCAATCACTTCTGTTGTATTTCTATCAAGCAGTATAGGCCGAATCCAACAAGACCCTTAGGACCTTAATACTGTGTCCAGTAAATGATAGTAGACTAGAACAGTGAGAACAGGATAGTGGGTAGGTTTGGTATTGTACAAACATTTATTACAAATAAGGGAGGGAAACCTGAGGCCTGTAAACAGTAAATTAATTGAAATATGAAACAAATATAAAGGTATGTTATCAGGCACTCGCAGGAAATAAAGAAGTAGAACACCAGACAACAGAAAAACAAACAGACATGAGTGGCTTACCCAGGATTTGAACACTGGACCTTCCGTGCGACAACCCCGCCTAGCCATGCAAGCGAATCACACTATCCGCTCTGCCATCTACGCATCATCAAAAAAATGATGTTTCAATGGCAGGTCAATAGTGCGAACCACAATACACGACACCAGAAGTCCTCCATGGGCAGTTCAGCCTATTAATGACGCAATCACTTCTGTTGTATTTCTATCAAGCAGTATAGGCCGAATCCAACAAGACCCTTAGGACCTTAATACTGTGTCCAGTAAATGATAGTAGACTAGAACAGTGAGAACAGGATAGTGGGTAGGTTTGGTATTGTACAAACATTTATTACAAATAAGGGAGGGAAACCTGAGGCCTGTAAACAGTAAATTAATATGAAATTAATATGAAACAAATATAAAGGTATGTTATCAGGCACTCGCAGGAAATAAAGAAGTAGAACACCAGACAACAGAAAAACAACAGACATGAGTGGCTTACCCAGGATTTGAACACTGGACCTTCCGTGCGACAACCCCGCCTAGCCATGCAAGCGAATCACACTATCCGCTCTGCCATCTACGCATCATCAAAAAATGATGTTTCAATGGCAGGTCAATAGTGCGAACCACAATACACGACACCAGAAGTCCTCCATGGGCAGTTCAGCCTATTAATGACGCAATCACTTCTGTTGTATTTCTATCAAGCAGTATAGGCCGAATCCAACAAGACCCTTAGGACCTTAATACTGTGTCCAGTAAATGATAGTAGACTAGAACAGTGAGAACAGGATAGTGGGTAGGTTTGGTATTGTACAAACATTTATTACAAATAAGGGAGGGAAACCTGAGGCCTGTAAACAGTAAATTAATATGAAACAAATATAAAGGTATGTTATCAGGCACTCGCAGGAAATAAAGAAGTAGAACACCAGACAACAGAAAAACAACAGACATGAGTGGCTTACCCAGGATTTGAACACTGGACCTTCCGTGCGACAACCCCGCCTAGCCATGCAAGCGAATCACACTATCCGCTCTGCCATCTACGCATCATCAAAAAATGATGTTTCAATGGCAGGTCAATAGTGCGAACCACAATACACGACACCAGAAGTCCTCCATGGGCAGTTCAGCCTATTAATGACGCAATCACTTCTGTTGTATTTCTATCAAGCAGTATAGGCCGAATCCAACAAGACCCTTAGGACCTTAATACTGTGTCCAGTAAATGATAGTAGACTAGAACAGTGAGAACAGGATAGTGGGTAGGTTTGGTATTGTACAAACATTTATTACAAATAAGGGAAGGAAACCTGAGGCCTGTAAACAGTAAATTAATATGAAACAAATATAAGGTATGTTATCAGGCACTCGCAGGAAATAAAGAAGTAGAACACCAGACAACAGAAAAACAACAGACATGAGTGGCTTACCCAGGATTTGAACACTGGACCTTCCGTGCGACAACCCCGCCTAGCCATGCAAGCGAATCACACTATCCGCTCTGCCATCTACGCATCATCAAAAAATGATGTTTCAATGGCAGGTCAATAGTGCGAACCACAATACACGACACCAGAAGTCCTCCATGTTCAGTTCAGCCTATTAATGACGCAATCACTTCTGTTGTATTTCTATCAAGCAGTATAGGCCGAATCAACAAGACCCTTAGGACCTTAATACTGTGTCCAGTAAATGATAGTAGACTAGAACAGTGAGAACAGGATAGTGGGTAGGTTTGGTATTGTACAAACATTTATTACAAATAAGGGAGGGAAACCTGAGGCCTGTAAACAGTAAATTAATATGAAACAAATATAAAGGTATGTTATCAGGCACTCGCAGGAAATAAAGAAGTAGAACACCAGACAACAGAAAAACAACAGACATGAGTGGCTTACCCAGGATTTGAACACTGGACCTTCCGTGCGACAACCCCGCCTAGCCATGCAAGCGAATCACACTATCCGCTCTGCCATCTACGCATCATCAAAAAATGATGTTTCAATGGCAGGTCAATAGTGCGAACCACAATACACGACACCAGAAGTCCTCCATGGGCAGTTCAGCCTATTAATGACGCAATCACTTCTGTTGTATTTCTATCAAGCAGTATAGGCCGAATCCAACAAGACCCTTAGGACCTTAATACTGTGTCCAGTAAATGATAGTAGACTAGAACAGTGAGAACAGGATAGTGGGTAGGTTTGGTATTGTACAAACATTTATTACAAATAAGGGAGGGAAACCTGAGGCCTGTAAACAGTAAATTAATATGAAACAAATATAAAGGTATGTTATCAGGCACTCGCAGGAAATAAAGAAGTAGAACACCAGACAACAGAAAAACAACAGACATGAGTGGCTTACCCAGGATTTGAACACTGGACCTTCCGTGCGACAACCCCGCCTAGCCATGCAAGCGAATCACACTATCCGCTCTGCCATCTACGCATCATCAAAAAATGATGTTTCAATGGCAGGTCAATAGTGCGAACCACAATACACGACACCAGAAGTCCTCCATGGGCAGTTCAGCCTATTAATGACGCAATCACTTCTGTTGTATTTCTATCAAGCAGTATAGGCCGAATCCAACAAGACCCTTAGGACCTTAATACTGTGTCCAGTAAATGATAGTAGACTAGAACAGAGAGAACAGGATAGTGGGTAGGTTTGGTATTGTACAAACATTTATTACAAATAAGGGAGGGAAACCTGAGGCCTGTAAACAGTAAATTAATATGAAACAAATATAAAGGTATGTTATCAGGCACTCGCAGGAAATAAAGAAGTAGAACACCAGACAACAGAAAAAACAACAGACATGAGTGGCTTACCAGGATTTGAACACTGGACCTTCCGTGCGACAACCCCGCCTAGCCATGCAAGCGAATCACACTATCCGCTCTGCCATCTACGCATCATCAAAAAATGATATTTCAATGGCAGGTCAATAGTGCGAACCACAATACACGACACCAGAAGTCCTCCATGGGCAGTTCAGCCTATTAATGACGCAATCACTTCTGTTGTATTTCTATCAAGCAGTATAGGCCGAATCCAACAAGACCCTTAGGACCTTAATACTGTGTCCAGTAAATGATAGTAGACTAGAACAGTGAGAACAGGATAGTGGGTAGGTTTGGTATTGTACAAACATTTATTACAAATAAGGGAGGGAAACCTGAGGCCTGTAAACAGTAAATTAATATGAAACAAATATAAAGGTATGTTATCAGGCACTCGCAGGAAATAAAGAAGTAGAACACCAGACAACAGAAAAACAACAGACATGAGTGGCTTACCCAGGATTTGAACACTGGACCTTCCGTGCGACAACCCCGCCTAGCCATGCAAGCGAATCACACTATCCGCTCTGCCATCTACGCATCATCAAAAAAATGATGTTTCAATGGCAGGTCAATAGTGCGAACCACAATACACGACACCAGAAGTCCTCCATGGGCAGTTCAGCCTATTAATGACGCAATCACTTCTGTTGTATTTCTATCAAGCAGTATAGGCCGAATCCAACAAGACCCTTAGGACCTTAATACTGTGTCCAGTAAATGATAGTAGACTAGAACAGTGAGAACAGGATAGTGGGTAGGTTTGGTATTGTACAAACATTTATTACAAATAAGGGAGGGAAACCTGAGGCCTGTAAACAGTAAATTAATATGAAACAAATATAAAGGTATATAATCAGGCACTCGCAGGAAATAAAGAAGTAGAACACCAGACAACAGAAAAACAACAGACATGAGTGGCTTACCCAGGATTTGAACACTGGACCTTCCGTGCGACAACCCCGCCTAGCCATGCAAGCGAATCACACTATCCGCTCTGCCATCTACGCATCATCAAAAAATGATGTTTCAATGGCAGGTCAATAGTGCGAACCACAATACACGACACCAGAAGTCCTCCATGGGCAGTTCAGCCTATTAATGACGCAATCACTTCTGTTGTATTTCTATCAAGCAGTATAGGCCGAATCCAACAAGACCCTTAGGACCTTAATACTGTGTCCAGTAAATGATAGTAGACTAGAACAGTGAGAACAGGATAGTGGGTAGGTTTGGTATTGTACAAACATTTATTACAAATAAGGGAGGGAAACCTGAGGCCTGTAAACAGTAAATTAATATGAAACAAATATAAAGGTATGTTATCAGGCACTCGCAGGAAATAAAGAAGTAGAACACCAGACAACAGAAAAACAACAGACATGAGTGGCTTACCCAGGATTTGAACACTGGACCTTCCGTGCGACAACCCCGCCTAGCCATGCAAGCGAATCACACTATCCGCTCTGCCATCTACGCATCATCAAAAAATGATGTTTCAATGGCAGGTCAATAGTGCGAACCACAATACACGACACCAGAAGTCCTCCATGGGCAGTTCAGCCTATTAATGACGCAATCACTTCTGTTGTATTTCTATCAAGCAGTATAGGCCGAATCCAACAAGACCCTTAGGACCTTAATACTGTGTCCAGTAAATGATAGTAGACTAGAACAGTGAGACAGGATAGTGGGTAGGTTTGGTATTGTACAAACATTTATTACAAATAAGGGAGGGAAACCTGAGGCCTGTAAACAGTAAATTAATATGAAACAAATATAAAGGTATGTTATCAGGCACTCGCAGGAAATAAAGAAGTAGAACACCAGACAACAGAAAAACAACAGACATGAGTGGCTTACCCAGGATTTGAACACTGGACCTTCCGTGCGACAACCCCGCCTAGCCATGCAAGCGAATCACACTATCCGCTCTGCCATCTACGCATCATCAAAAAATGATGTTTCAATGGCAGGTCAATAGTGCGAACCACAATACACGACACCAGAAGTCCTCCATGGGCAGTTCAGCCTATTAATGACGCAATCACTTCTGTTGTATTTCTATCAAGCAGTATAGGCCGAATCCAACAAGACCCTTAGGACCTTAATACTGTGTCCAGTAAATGATAGTAGACTAGAACAGTGAGAACAGGATAGTGAGTAGGTTTGGTATTGTACAAACATTTATTACAAATAAGGGAGGGAAACCTGAGGCCTGTAAACAGTAAATTAATATGAAACAAATATAAAGGTATGTTATCAGGCACTCGCAGGAAATAAAGAAGTAGAACACCAGACAACAGAAAAACAACAGACATGAGTGGCTTACCCAGGATTTGAACACTGGACCTTCCGTGCGACAACCCCGCCTAGCCATGCAAGCGAATCACACTATCCGCTCTGCCCTCTACGCATCATCAAAAAATGATGTTTCAATGGCAGGTCAATAGTGCGAACCACAATACACGACACCAGAAGTCCTCCATGGGCAGTTCAGCCTATTAATGACGCAATCACTTCTGTTGTATTTCTATCAAGCAGTATAGGCCGAATCCTGGCTAGCGGGGTTGTCCCGCCCCCAAAAAAACGGGGGTGGGGAAGGTTCTGGATGTGTGTTAAAACCTGGGTTAAGCCATCATCATGGTCTGGTGTTTTTCTGTTGTCTGGTGGTTCTACGTCTTTCTTTCCTTGCGAGTGCCTGATTGGCATACCTTTATATTTGTTTCATATTAATTTACTGTTTACAGGCCTCAGGTTTCCCTCCCTTATTTGTAATAAATGTTTGTACAATACCAAACCTACCCACTATCCTGTTCTCACTGTTCTAGTCTACTATCATTTACTGGACACAGTATTAAGGTCCTAAGGGTCTTGTTGGATTCGGCCTATACTGCTTGATAGAAATACAACAGAAGTGATTGCGTCATTAATAGGCTGAACTGCCCATGGAGGACTTCTGGTGTCGTGTATTGTGGTTCGCACTATTGACCTGCCATTGAAACATCATTTTTTGAGGATGCGTAGATGGCAGAGCGGATAGTGTGATTCGCTTGCATGGCTAGGCGGGGTTGTCGCACGGAAGGTCCAGTGTTCAAATCCTGGGTAAGCCACTCATGTCTGTTGTTTTTCTGTTGTCTGGTGTTTCTACTTCTTTATTTCATGCGAGTTGCCTGATGGCATACCTTTATATAATGTTATCATATAATTTTACTGTTTACAGGGCCTTTTTTTTCAAAGGGGGGGGGGGGTTTTTCCTCCTTATTTGTAATAAATGTTTGTACAATACCCAAAACTTACCTACTATCATGTTCTCCACTGTTTCCGAGTTCTACTATGCAGTTACTGGACACCAGTATTAAGGGTCCTAAGGGGGTGGGGGGGGGGTGGGTTTTATTTTCTTGTTGGGATTCGGCCTATTATGATGCTTGATAGAAAATTCTAACAGAAGTGATGGCGTCATTAATAGGCTGAACTGCCCATGGAGGACTTCTGGTGTCGTGTATTGTGGTTCGCACTATAGGACCTGCCTCCATTGGGAAACATCATTTTTTTGATGGATGCGTAGATGGCAGAGCGGATTAGTGGTTGTGATTCGCTATGCATTGGCTGAGGGCGGGGTTGTCGCACGGAAGGTCCAGTGTTCAAATCCTGGGTAAGCCACTCATGTCTGTTGTTTTTCTGTTGTCTGGTGTTCTACTTCTTTATTTCCTGCGAGTGCCTGATGGCATACCTTTATATTTGTTTCATATTAAATTTACTGTTTACAGGCCTCAGGTTTTCCTCCCTTATTTGTAATAAATGTTTGTACAATACCAAACCTACCCACTATCCTGTTCTCACTGTTCTAGTCTACTATCATTTACTGGACACAGTATTAAGGTCCTAAGGGTCTTGTTGGATTCGGCCTATACTGCTTGAATAGAAAAATACAAAACGAAGTGGATTTGCGTCGATTATTATGGCTGAAACTTGACCATTGGAGGGGGACTTCTGGTGTCGTTGTATTGTGGTTCGCCACTATTGACCAGCCATTGAAAACATCTATTTTTTTGATGATGCGTAGATGGCAGAGCGGATAGTGTGATTCGCTTGCATGGCTAGGCGGGGTTGTCGCACGGAAGGTCCAGTGTTCAAATCCTGGGTAAGCCAATAATGTCTGTTGTTTTTCTGTTGTCTGGTGTTCTACTTCTTTATTTCCTGCGAGTGCCTGATGGCATACCTTTATATTTGTTTCATATTAATTTACTGTTTACAGGCCTCAGGTTTCCCTCCCTTATTTGTAATAAATGTTTGTACAATACCAAACCTACCCACTATCCTGTTCTCACTGTTCTAGTCTACTATCATTTACTGGACACAGTATTAAGGTCCTAAGGGTCTTGTTGGATTCGGCCTATACTGCTTGATAGAAATACAACAGAAGTGATTGCGTCATTAATAGGCTGAACTGCCCATGGAGGACTTCTGGTGTCGTGTATTGTGGTTCGCACTATTGACCTGCCATTGAAACATCATTTTTTGATGATGCGTAGATGGCAGAGCGGATAGTGTGATTCGCTTGCATGGCTAGGCGGGGTTGTCGCACGGAAGGTCCAGTGTTCAAATCCTGGGTAAGCCACTCATGTCTGTTGTTTTTCTGTTGTCTGGTGTTCTACTTCTTTATTTCCTGCGAGTGCCTGATGGCATACCTTTATATTTGTTTCATATTAATTTACTGTTTACAGGCCTCAGGTTTCCCTCCCTTATTTGTAATAAATGTTTGTACAATACCAAACCTACCCACTATCCTGTTCTCACTGTTCTAGTCTACTATCATTTACTGGACACAGTATTAAGGTCCTAAGGGTCTTGTTGGATTCGGCCTATACTGCTTGATAGAAATACAACAGAAGTGATTGCGTCATTAATAGGCTGAACTGCCCATGGAGGACTTCTGGTGTCGTGTATTGTGGTTCGCACTATTGACCTGCCATTGAAACATCATTTTTTGATGATGCGTAGATGGCAGAGCGGATAGTGTGATTCGCTTGCATGGCTAGGCGGGGTTGTCGCACGGAAGGTCCAGTGTTCAAATCCTGGGTAAGCCACTCATGTCTGTTGTTTTTCTGTTGTCTGGTGTTCTACTTCTTTATTTCCTGCGAGTGCCTGATGGCATACCTTTATATTTGTTTCATATTAATAGGCTTTTCGTGTCACAATGTTATAAATAGTTTTTCAAGGACACTAGAAAACGATGGTACTATCTATTCCACAATACTGTCTGCTAAAATCAACGCGCTTGCGGCGTGGGTGAAGAAGAAACTTCATAACTCCACTATTTTCATTTTTACCTTATTTTTATACTTACAATTAATAATTTTATCGGTGCATCAATGTACCCCATCACAGTGCTCTATGTTTGGTAGCACATTTCTTTGTGAGACAACATTTTCTGCCATGAAACTTATCAAATCCAAGACCAGAAACAGATTAACTGACTCTGTATTATTCCATGTTCTCAGAATTGCTACGTCACAAATGGAAGTAGACTTCAAATCACTGGTGAAAAGTTTTGATAAGACCCACTCTTCACAATGAAATAACACACAAATGTATGTTTTGGCAGATGTGCAGTACAGTAGTTTGCCGTTGCTATCTGTACGTCATTATATATGTAAAACAAAATCTACACCATTCTAGTTTCATATATAATGTTAAGTTTTACAGGTTTACACAATTTACGTTTTATACAACATGTAAGCTTTATAGGCACACACCATTCTAGTTTTATACATAAAGTTAAGTTTATTATATAGTCCAAATAAAGCCACTATGAGTCACATTTAGTTTCTTATGGAGCTTCAAAGATGCCCAACATATGAGGAACACAGAAAGAACATGTGGTCATCACATGTACCATTGCTGGAGAAGCTCTATAGAGATAGAAATAGCCTGAAGCTGACCACTGTTTTCTTTGGACATATCAAGTTGACGTCTGAGTGTGAATGAAGAAGACGTTTCCTATGAAAACTCCAGATTGGGCACCACAATGTTCAACGTCAAATGGACCAGAGGAACTTGCACAGGTGGTAGCAGAAGAAGTAAACTATAAAACACACATCTTGAGCACTCTAAAACAACATGGACGTGAATATAAATGAAGAACCTGAACACATAAGAAATGGTGCTGTCCTAAGGAAATGAGGAAGAAAGTGCACACCATAGTGAAGGTATGACTGTGTGGCCGTGTGTGCTGGTGTGTGTTGTTGTTGTTTAGTGGTAAGTCCGATCACTATCCTAACAGTGGGTGGTTGCATATGATGATGTTTCACGTACGAGTACATACATTTAACACGAAGAACTGATGCGGGATGATGAACTTGATGGTAATGGACTTCACAAGAACAGCGGGGAAGTAAACAAAAGTAGTCAAGTTTATTTACATTATGTTTTCTGCAATGTAATGATACATCAAGTGGAAGGGGATTCAATCTATCCTGCCTTGCCCCTGCAGTAATCAAACTTTTCATACAGTCATTTCAATAGTGTTGATTACTTACAAAGTTGACCATTTATTCTTCGTACCATGGTTTCCGGTTAACTGTCCCTGTTTTTATTTTTTTCTTCTCTGTCATTTTTTTTTCTGCCCAAACTAAACTAACCGATCATACCTGCTGTCTCTGTGCTTGAAAAAAAAACATACTTTTCTTGAGCCCACTGCGTGGGTGCCCACTTCGTGAGAATGGAAAAACACACATGATCAAAACTATATCTAAATTGTTTCAAGCAGCAACTCTCTCTACAAAGATGGCATTTGAGGCTCCAAGGAACTATACATCTGTCACATGATGATGATGATGATATCAGTGTAATGTAGATGTCACATGATGATGATGTTGTCACTATAATACAGACATCGAGCATATATCGTAATGATGATGATGATTTCACGGTAATACAATTATCAAGCATGTATTACATTGAGGATGATGATAATTACGCTGATGATGATGATGATTATGGTCAGTGGGTGTGTGTGTAAGCAAATGATAAAGTGAGAGAGGTTGTTTGCGTGAACAGTAAATGACGTCGGCCTGTGTGTATGTTAAGTGCGAATGAAAAGCGGTCAGTCGGGTTTTGCGTGAGTGTATCTCGTGCGAGACTGTGGGTCAAAACACGGGAGAACAGTGCAGTGTGCGAAGTGGTCAGTTGTTGACTGAAATGAAGACTGGAAGGTGGCGTGTAGAGCGGAAAAAGATGGCTAATTGTGATCGCTGAATCTTGTTGGTTAATTCTAGGAAGAATTATGAATTATTACCTTGGATATTTGGGATTTCATATCATATTTGTGTTTCATGACATTTCCGTAATACAGAGTTCAGTTTGGGACTAAATTTCGGTGTTGATTGGTTTACTCAGGAATGGATGTGTTAATTATGGTGTAAGAAGATAGTAAGCACCTTGAGAATTAATTATTGCGACAACATGCATCCCCACAGCATGTGTCACATCTCTTGTGAACACAAGAGCCAACCAAAACTATGGCTTGTTTTCTACGATCTTTCTTCTCGTGCTCACCATTCTAACATTTTAAACTTTCCTATTACAAATACATAAACTCACAACTCATTCCCTGTCACGGACTTAATCTCGTGCATTCTTACTTCGTTCACAAATTCTTATCCAAAACATATAGAAGAGGTGTTGAGAATAGACAGACCTAGGGAACTGCATAATATAGTCAAACAATATTTAACACGAACAAATGTTAATATATAGTGGCTGGGAATGTGAAGGTCTGATGCTGTTCTTACAATGCATATGACTTCTAACAGATGAAAGTCAATCTGGTAAAGTCCGTTATATAACTAGAAGAACCACCAGGCCTTTACACCCCTCCACTTTAATATTATTCTTGTTCATAGTTTATTCTTGGTTTATTATTTTGTTCCTTATTTTTTTTTTTTTTAACGTATAAGTACAATTGTGATTGTCCCAATTTACATTGCTATGAAAAATGTGATGCGTAAAGCATAATTAGTTACCGGCCCAGTTTTCATACTTACAATCTAATACTTTTCTTAAGGTGCGCAATAAACCCTCTGTGGATGGGAAGGAGCAAAGCTCCTGACCAGGTTGGAAAGAAAGTCCACAGGCTCCCCAGCCTCGCAATGACATGTCATTGGGCCGAAGGGCTGATGGCCCAAGTGCCGCTGGTTAAGGAAAAAAAAATAAGGTGCGCAAATTACAGAGTAAACTCCCTTAGTCAAAAATCACAAACTCTCACTTTATTACTTCCCATGTTAATTAAATATAAGCGCTCATCATTTCCCAGTCAAATTTCATAAAAAAAACTATGCTTAATTCCACATCTTCCCAACCTAAAAAAAAAAAAAATTTCTCTCTCAGAAAAAAATTTTAACACCCCACAAAACTTCTCTCTCCAGTCACCCAAAAAAAAAATCCACCCTAACCCTGTCTTCAATCACCCACACACTCATAAATACAGAGCACAATTCCATTTGGCATTTTATACATTAACATCTGGGATACATCATTATTGTTTCCCATACCCAGAAATTTATAATGTCATCACTCATCTTCCCCTATACTCCACCTGCTTCCTAGGAGCAAGATTATTTTCCATATCACCTCTTAACGTTCTGCCTCTGCTCCGTCTTCTTCCCTATGCTACTCCTAAAAACCTATTTTAACCCCTTCTACATCTCAATCATCATATTTCTCATTTACAGTGTGACGCATTCCACTAACATGGTCACTATATATGTGAGCAAAACCCCATTAATCCCCCAATAAACAGATCCTTTGCCGCGGTCACTACTCGAAATACTTTTAATTTCCGATATTCTAACTACTACCTATCCTATTTCGTCCCTACATCTTGATTAATGCGTACTTGTTCTCATCTGGACTGCCACTTCCTGCCGTGTCCATTCGACCCCATGTGTGTCCATACTTCCCTCTAGTCTCCGATCCCCTTTTAATACTACTTTCTATGTTTTCCTCTCCTGTTTTCTTCAATAGTTTCCCTATTCTCTTGTCTCGTAAATTTACTTCACTAACATCTTTCCACTTAAGTTTACTACTCTGAAACTATTACTTCCTACTACTGCCGTCCTACTCTACTTTTCTCCTGTTCTCTTCGTTCTATTCTGCTCAAATTTTTTGTCATTCCAATTTTCGTTCCCTCCGGAACCTCTGTACCTCTCTGCCCTCTTCTCTTGGCTTATTGGCCTCAACCAATGTCTCAGCCATCCGCCTTTACGGCTCCTTCGAAATCTCTATTTTGTCAATATGTCTGCCATTTTCTCAACAGCTTTCTCCTTACTTTCAGTGTGTGTTCGGAGAAGATTAACTTCTCACAAATTCTACTCAAGACTCTGGCAACCGCCGAAAATCAGTGTCAACCTCACTCCATTTTCACCTTCGTTCCCCCAGGAACTACCCCTCTATATTTCTCCTTTATCTTCCATATTCTCATACTTTAAATTCCCCTCTTTCCACAACTTCTACAATTTCTCAAATTCTCTCTTCGTCTCCGTCGTTTTCCTTATGACTGATCTCCACTATCTCGTAACTCATTTTTCGTCACTTCTCTGTGACTTCTAAATTCCTTTTTACTTTTTCCCTTATTCCTAATATCTCCTATAATTACTCTCCTTGCCATTTTGCTATCGCTTCTCCTTATACTCATATTCTCTTTTTGTCATTTTCCCTATGGCTTCTCCAATCATTCTACTCTTCTTTCTCCGCTGCAGTAGTCTATCGTTCAGACCTACTCAGCTTCTTAGTATGTTCAGTGTAAAACGATTGCATCTAGTTTTCACACAACTAGACTCCCGCTGCAATTTACTACTTCTGTCCTTCCCACCCTCATATCCTCTACCTCTCGTTCCCTCCCTGGAACTGTGCTCTCCAATTTCTCAATTATAACTCTCTGTTTATCTCCAAATATTTCTCACTCTCACTGCCGTCCTCTACGGCTTCGAAACATCCCCATATTCATTTATCTCAATACTCTCAATATCTCTGCCATCCTGCTCTACGGCTTCTCAAAATCTCTATCTCACTCCCTATTTCTGCCGTCCTGCTCTACCGCTTCTCAACTATAAATCCGCCATTCTCACATGGCCTCAAATCTACCTCTTACCTCTCCTTTACTGATCTCCTCTTCTACTGCAGTACCCTATCGGTCAGGTGTACTCAGTGTGGTGAAGTGGGATGTTATAAATATTTATAGGGGGACTTAGTGTATTGACTGAGATCAGCTGTGAAGGTATATATATCTAATGAGAGTAGTGTATTATATATAACCTTACTTGCTGCCACATATGTATACCTCAGTCAGAATTATTCTGGAATAGTGTGATGACTACGTTATATGTCTAGGGTATGTGTATGATGAAGTGTAAGTCATAACAACAACAGACAGATAAACAATTTATTTTATTCCACCACACTTGACAACACTGTGACACTCACATACATATAACACTCTATGAGAATATCTTAAAGGAGTCACTGATAACTTTTCAAATAACAATATGTATTCATTGCTGTCATGAATGTATATGTGTCCTGATTCAAATACAAAGGAAACCAGGAATCACAATCAATTTTAATTACAAGTTATATGTACAGAATGTATTAATATGAATCTGGTAGTGACATATATTTTTAATATTATCCTATGTGTGTTAGTTGTGTAGTAGTAATATGAGGTAATACTGGTTTTGTTTTGTTCAAGCTCTGTTGGTATTTGTCATCATGACTTCAATAGTTTGTCTTTATGGGAACTAGTATTGGAGATGTTCTCAGTTCCTGATATTAAAACAATTAAATTCCCCTCTTAATTTTATGTTACACTGTCATTTTAAGATGGGGGTACATAATGTTGAGCTCAGCTGGCCACATCAGCTTATCTTGCGTGATGGCGGCAGGAAGGGACTCCTCTGCTCGATTTCTCCCCTGGGCTCTGGAGACCCCTCACTGATAGCTAAATGGACCAAGGAGTATGCTGTCCGACTCTGGATTCAGCAAAGCTCTGACCAGGTGCTACTCAATACCATCAAGACCACGGTCCCACAATTCGTAGAATAAACACAGATACGTTGACTAGCAATGAATTCTGGCACAAATACTGGCACAAATTCCCATCTGCTTATGTTCCAGGCTTTTATTTAGCAAAAATATGAGCTGGCTTCAACGCACTGTTGCTTTATCAAGCTTATTTGAACTAGTGGTCTCGAACTAACGCTCCTAAGTGATTATATCAGCGAGTCTGGCCAATGGAGCCACGTTTCGACAAGTGTTTGAAAAAATTTTACCTTCCTACGTCTCCCCTAACAACCAAGAATAGCATTTATAGTCCGACTAATCGTGTTTAGCCTTTCATATCATTCCAGCCAATCAGTTCAAATGTAACTTGTGGCCCATTTCCCGTACAATGGTGGGTTAAAAAATCTACCACTGAGCGATTCTGATTTTGGGTGTTGTCTGACAGCACTATCATTTTATTTTGGCTATAACTTGTTAATTCCTAGACTATTTGCATAACACTTAACATATTCTTTGTCAGCAAACCCTAAGGAACCCAAATATACAAATTTAAAAGAGCTAAGTGGCTGCGTTCAAAATATGCAATTTCTTCTACCTCCTGTTTCGAAGATGTGCGGTCTGGGTACTGTAATGTTTTCAAACGTAAACCCATCTATTGTCATCTTTCCTAATAAGAGTTTTCCGGGTTTTTTAAAACCTAACTCTGGGATGGGTAATGTATTTTATCACTGTCCGTCTGAAAAAAAGTTAGTGCATGTGGCCTTACACGCGTGATAGTAGTAATTGTGTATCGCGTTACGCTTGTTGGGGTGGCATTAATAGCGAGACGCGGGTTTAATTTTGCATGCGTTCCTGATTTTCAGCCCTCCCTCTCTCTTTCTATTTGAGTCCATCTGTTCGTTCGTTTTGGTAACGTAGTATAATTAATGTTAGGATTAATTTAGGTCATTACGCAGGGTGCCTCTCAATGTTTTTCTTAGAAATGCAATACCCGTTTTAATGTGTTGTGGAAACGCTTGTATTTGCAGACGAAGCATAAAACAAAGGGGATTTCGAATACTGTCATTGTGACAGCACTGTTCTTTACCATTCTTCTTCCTTTCTTTATTATATGTATTTATTAGGCTTTATATTTACTTGATAATTTATATATGTGGATTAGAATATTTCACGACACTCAGTCCTCTACATGTGTGCTCGGTATAGACCAATTATTCATGTCTCATCAATACTCAGCCACCGCCGCCATCTTATACCGTATACTTTATGCTATGCCTCTCCTCACATAGCCTTCTCCATCTCTTCTACTTTATCTCACTTACTCATTTGCCTAAGGACTCAAAAGACTTCGCCACCATGGCCCTAAGCGCTTCCAACGCTATCTGTTTATCCATTATTTGTGTTTCCTCACCTCTTTTGACTTCGTCAACACTTTGCTTCGTCACTGCCTCTCTACTTCTCGAATCCCTCTCAACTTCTCTACTCCTTACTACTTCATTAACGGTTTGCTTCGGTTTTTCTCTATCATCCATTTCTTCCCTTCTCGTACTCCCTGGGTTACCCTCAGGTTCTGTACTCTTTAATTTGTCGCTACATCGACCTCTACTTATACTCATAGTATCTCTCCTACTACTATTTCTCTCCTCCTTTCTAGCCTCTCGGCTCTTGGATCGGTACTCCCTTCAATCCGTATTTCTTCTCTCTTCGTCCTTTATAGCCTCCCGGCTCTTGGATCGGTACTTCCATCGATCAGTATCTCTCCTAATTCTCTCGTTCTCTCTGCTTCTATTTCTCAGCCTATCTCGGCTCTTGGATTGGTACTCCCCTCGAATCGCATTCCCCCTCCTATTTTTCTGTGTATCTATTCCCTCTGGACTCTTGGATCGGTACTCCCGTCGACCCGTATCTTTTCTTCTACTACTATTTCTACTATTAGTTTCTCTATCTCCACTCATAGATCTGTATTCCCTTCAATCTGTACTTCTATTAGTTTCTCGTCCCTCAACTTCTTCCTGTTTGTTCTTCCTCTTCTCCACGTCTTCCCTTCTCCTATCATCACCTGCACAAGGTGCTGTTACATCTTCCTTTTACTCCGATGCATCTCTATGCATTGCCTGTCTCTTTTCTAACTCTTCCAACTTCTAATAATATGTGCACACAGTGCAACTATATCCTCCTTATTCTCTCTTCTACCACTGGTTCTTGGTTTATTCTTCCTCTTCGATCTCACTCTTACATGTTCTACGTCTCGACATTGCGAGACGCCTTCTATAACCCCCCCTGGGAGGCCCCCGGTGTTATTTTTATTTGTATGGCCTGTAATGTCCCCCCCCCTGTCTATAAAAAAAAATGTAAATAGTCCCCCCCCAAAACCCCCCTGTTCTGCAAAACCTGTGGTAGATTCCCCGAAAAAAAAAAACCAATGGGGGCCCCCACCGAAGGCCCTAAGGGAAAAGAGCTCATGTTTTGGGGCCACGTGTCACCCCAAGGATTCGTGAGCCCTTTTTTTTTTTACCCCAAAAACGTGCTCCGCCCCCCCCCCCCCCCCGTGGCCTTTTTCTCTCAATCCTAGGGGAAAAATCAAAAAAAGCAAGTTTTTAAAATTTATTATGAAAAATTTACTTACAGAAAAGCCCCCCCCCTGTAAAAAAACTTTTTAAAAATTCCTAAAATGAAGAAAGGCTTGACGAAAGATTTCCCCGCTGATTTTTTTTTTTTTCCACCTGTCCCCCAACCGCCCCACCGTATATGTCCCCTCCCAAAAATGGTGGAAACAATGGAATAGTTTGATAGGGGAAAAAAGGACATGGAATAGGGGGGAAAAAAAAAAACGTGTAGGCAAAAAAGAAAAACTCTGATTTTTTTGCCGTTTACGAATAATCTTTTGTTTATTCCATCAATTCCCCAGTAAAAGATAACCAATGAGTAACATCTGTATTTTCTATTGTCGCTGTCGTGACGATGTTCCCTTCAAAAAATGTCAAGGTTTTTATGCGATCTAGGCACTAGTCCAGTTATCTGTCTTTCATACACAAAGATCGAAGTCATCTTTTCCGAGTGGATTTGGGTGGGGGCGCTTGGTTATCCTCTCATCTTAGGTTGTTTTTCTCTTCGATTTTCCTTGGTTCCGTTCGTACTTATGGTTTTTTTGGTTTACCCCCTTGTTCTCTTTTGTTGGTGTTTCTTGCGGTTTGGCCGGGGTCTTGTCTTATTGTGTCTTTGGCGTTTTGGATACTGTTGTTAGAGTTATGGTGCGTTCGTAACTTTGTATTTCCTCAATTGTTAGTTCACCGGTTCCTCATTGTATTGTTGACTTTAGTGTTGTGAGAGAGTTGTTCAAAGCATTTTTACTTTGGGTTTTCACTCGTCTTCCAGCTTTTTTCTCTTCCGTATGTTTGTTGATAAGTCCCTTTACCTTTGGGCTAAATATATAATACAAATTTGTTTTATAGTTCTCTTAGCGCGAGCATGGGGGGTCAACAAGTTACTAAAGTCGTAGGGCTGGGGCATATGAGGTTGTCTTTTTGTTTTTTGTTCTGGGGCTAGTACTCATCCACACGGTGCCTCCTTTAAGTTTTGACTATTCATTTTTCCTCATCAACTCTTTCCCAATTCTCTCTTTTTTGCTTTAGATATTTTGATCGTCCTGCGGTTCGTCTGTCTTGTTGGTTTTCTTTCTTCCTTTTGTCCTTTCTTCGCCCTTAATAATTTAATTTGTCGTTGTCCTTGTTCGTTTATGCGCCCCGCGTTTACCCCAGCATATACCACAGTCATCGGCACCAACGGTAAGCCCGTTACCAGTGTTCCTGTCTGATTATGAGGCTGATGCAGTCTTTGTTTCTCCTACCTTACTCCATTTCCCCTCTTCGGGTTTTGCGTCGCTAGGCTTAGCTTGGTTTCTGTTTGGTTTTTCTTTTGTTTGTCTTATTGTTTTGTTTGTTTCGGGTCATCTTATTTTGTTTATACCGGTGCGTCTGTATGTCCTAAGTTGGGTCTAATTCTTGTCGGATTGGTCTATGGTACTACCTGCGTGGTTCGGGGGTTTGGGTGATCGGTGATCGGGTTTGCTTTGGGCCGTTGGGGGGTTTTGTCCTCCTTTTCGTTTTTAAGTTGAGTTCTATACTCGTTTTACCTCTTTAATACTTCTTCTCTTTGGTTACTTGGTTTGTTTTTCTTCCTCTCGTCTAGTGTTGTTCTGTACCGTTAAAATAATAAAATTATATAACCTATTCAGATCGCATCCGCAACTGCCGTGATTTTTGTGTGTTTGTGTGT
>JAMPIV010008876.1:0-17741 GCA_024509875.1 Oreohelix idahoensis | reverse complement strand
TTTGTCAATTGAAAACGAAAACCAGAAATTATCAAGAACTAGGAAAGTGAAACTGTTCTACACATTGCGAGAATTTTCAATGTTGGGAAAGTCTACCGTCTCTGACATCAAACAGTAAAAAGGATAAAATTTATGAGTTTTGCCATCGGAAATTGTGGAAGAGTAGTGAAAATTGGGTCAAAGAAACGTAAGACCCCATGATGAAATGCAGAAATTTTTGAAATTGGAAGAGACGTTGTATATATGGAGTCTTCAAAAGAAGGGTAGGCAAATCGGAACCTATCTCTGGCTCTCTATAGTGTTGAAAAGGCACTTCATTCTTTTCAACAATCCAACTTGACGGTCCTCCTGACTTTAAATCTCGTCATGGCAATACGAGAACTGGAGAGATTCAAGGGGAATCTTTATCTAGCGATGCAACTGCCGCTGAAAAAATTTTAAAAGAAACATTCCTTGGCTTTTTTGGGAAGAAGAAGTTTATTCACTCGATGAATGTGGTATAATGCCGATGAGACTGAGGCTTATACTGGAAATCATTGCCTCAAAAATCACTTGCATCTCAGCGCGAAGCAGCTGCCCCTGGGTTTAAAAAGTGCAAAGAGAGAGTAACAATTTTGGTAGCCGCGAATGCCAGTGGAAGTCATCGTTTACCGGCGCTAATGATCGGCAAAGCCAAAAAACCACGTTGTTTAAAGAATGTGACATGTCTCCCATTGTGCTCCAAAGCACAGAAGAGTGCTTGGATGAATAGTGAAATCTTTCTTGATTGGTATACAAATCAGTTCATCCCAAAATTAGTGGAAACTGCTGTTGTTGAGAGAACAAGAAAAGAAAAATGGAAAAGTAACTCTTATAGTGGACAATGCACCGTCTCATCCCGAGACGGATACATTGAATGCAGTTGATGCAAATTTTAAAGTAATTTTCCTACCTCCCAATGGAACAGCACTGATTCAACCAATGGATCAGGGTGTTATAGCAATCCTTAAAAAGATGTAATCAAGAAGAAGAGATTCCTGCGACTATCGAGAATTGCGTGGCTGAAGAATGGAAGAAAGTGTCATGTTGGCTGCGTTTTCCAAAAAAGCATTAATCTCAAAGACAGCTGCTGATAAAGGGACTTTAGCTCTATCTTGGACCACCCTGTCACAACAAGATAAGTCTCAACAAGGGGCGTGTGGGCCCCTATTTTGTGTTTGGAAAACATTTGCGATGGGAAAAAAGGAGGAAATTAGAAACTACTCTGCAGTGGACACAAATGGATGATTGTATAAATGAAGTTGTGGAACTGTTTCCATGCAATGCCCGGGATTTTTTCGGCTTGTGACAAAGATGATGCATACTTGTGGCTAGAAGTTGCTTCTGATTCTGGTTTTCAGTTTTTGCATGCCGAAGGAATTTTGTCTTTTGTGCAAGAAGCAAACCAAATACATGTAGTGACCGATGATGAAGACTCCTCAGAAGTACATGATGTACTTGTAGATTATGAAGAAAACCAAAGGCGTCGACCAAGTCCTGAAGAGGCCTTTATAGCACTAGAAACAGCGATGGGCTTGGTACGAGCAAGAAGATGACAGCTGTCCTACACAGCTTCTGCTGTTGAAGAAGAATGGCGGGACTTAGCAGACCCAAAAGGGTGACTATCCAGTTTGGTTGCAAAAGAGGATTCATCATTATTTTAAATAGTGGGCTACATCTGTGCAAGTACATGTATACGTAAGTTGCGCCTGGTTTTGAATCGTTTGTAATGTTATTTTGAAAACATTTCTCTTTCTTAAAAAAAAAAAAAATTAATACAAGTAGTACATGCACTGCAGTGTAATGAAAGATTTTGGTGATACAGTGATCTAATACAGTGTGGGTATTATTATTACAGTACAAGTAAATATGTTTTATAGTGTATTTCCTTGTGATGGTTAATTATTTTTAGAAATATGTGTACATGTACTCGATACATTATGTAATCCAATTATCCGAACATTTGATTATCCGAACGATGCTCGGTCCCATGGGGTTCGGTAAATGGAGTTTCTACTGTACATACCTATCTCATCTTCTAAATACCCATTTATATATTAATTGTATATCTGGCCTATACACATGGCCTGATGATAATATCTTCAAAGACATTATGAAAATATACCTCCACATGCAGGAATATCATGTATGTATGTAACAATATTGATGAACTCTTCTGACTTATGGTTTGCTGTCCTCACATAATTTCTGCAAGACTTGTAGAAGCTCTGTATAGCATGAATCAGAGGTGCTGGAATATTCTTCCTTGCCAAACAGTCCCAAAGTTTGCTCCAGGGGACCCTGTCAAATGCCTTTTCCAGATCTATGAAACAAAGATGGATCTCACTCTTATACTCAAGGGCCTTTTCACTCAGCTGTCTGAGTGTGAAGATTAGGTCTTGAGTACTTCGGTTTTCGGAATCCGCACTGGACCTCATCCAATTGTGGCTCAGCTAGGTGGCGGAGTCTCTGCTCTAGGATTCTAGAGTAGATTTTACCAGGACACTGAGAAGGGATATGCCTCTATGGTGTCCACAGTGGCGATTGTCACCCTTTTTGAAAATTGGTGTTATGATGGCAATCTCCCAATCCTTTGGTATGGTCTTGTTGCACCATGCTGCCTGTAGGACCTTTAAGAGTAATAGGTCGCCTGATGCTCCCATGTACTTAACCATTTCTGGTGTTATACCATCATGCCCTGCTGCTTTTGCCCATCTTGATTTTCTCTAGTGCTGCCCTCAGTTCTTCCATCTTTATGTCATCTTCACCATCATTGGTTTTTCCTCTTCTGTGCTAGTGGTTATCATTTCTGATGTTTGACCCTGATCACCACCAAGGAGTTCTGAGAAATATTCTTTCCATCTTTCCATTACTTCCTTCGGGGCAGTAAGCAATTTGCCTTGCTTGTCCTTTATAAATTTGAGAGGGCATTGTTTTTCCTTCCTCATTTCTTTAGGGTCTTATAGAACAATTTCTGGTTTTCTTGTGCATCTTTTTCTAGCTTTTCTCCAAATTCTTCCCAGGACTTCTGTTTTGCTGCTAGCACTTTGTTCTTTGCTTCTGTTCTGAGTGTCACATATTCTCTATATTTTTCCATTTGTCCTGTTGTGTTTTTAGCTCCTAAGTATTGTTTTCCATGCCATTTTCTTTCTCTCTCATTTTTCTCTTTGACTTCCTCTGTCCACCAAGGTGTCCTCTTTCTCTGGTTCCCAAGTCGGACTTCACCGCATGCTTCTGCAGCAGCTGTCTTTATGATATCCTTGAATTTATTCCAGAGGGTTTCCAAGTCATCAGTTGTTCTTCTGTGTTTGCTCACTGCTGTAGCAATAAGCCCCTGATATCTGGTCTTAATTTCTGGCTCTCTCAGCTTGTAGGTCCTAATGCTCATTTCTCCTGCTCGTTTACTTGGTTTTCTTGCGTGATGTTGGGCAGTTCCTAGGCTGAGCAACTCTTTCAGTTGTTCGTTTGATTGTTAGCAGGTAGTGATCACTTCCAATCTCTGGCCCCCTCCAGACTCTTGCATCTCGGACATATTTGAATGAGCTTCTCCGAACAATGGCATAGTCGATCACTGACTTCTCATTCTTGGTTGGTTCACATCTAGTGTATGCATGTATGCGCTTATGGGGGAACTTTGTGTTTGTAATGATCAGATTCTGCTCACTGCAGAATCTAAGGAGTCGCTTTCCATTGTCATTGAGAGTATCTTCTCCATATCTTCCGATAACTCCACCCCATCTAGCATGGTCATTTCCAACTCTGGCATTAAAATCTCCGAGCATGATAACTTCATCTAGGCAGTCATCCACTGTCCTTTGAAGCAGCTCGAAGAATTCCTCCTTGACCTCTGCTCTCTCATCCTCATTTGGCCCATACACTATGACCAGGTGACTATGGTTTCTCCTTCTTTTAGTTTTACAACCATAATGCGCTCCGAGACAAAGTTCCATCCCTTGATACTATCTTTTTGATTTTGGGCCACAATGCAACCCACGCCCCCTTTAGCTCTTTCAGATATGGGTACACCACTGTAGAGCAACGTGTTGCCATCGAGATCCATGACTCCTTGTCCTTTTTTCTTTGTTTCCGTTATAGCCAGGATTTCTAGTTTTGCTTTCCTCATCTCTTCCACCAGCTTCTCTTCCTTCCCATTTATACTTCTTGTGTTCCAAGTTCCATAAGTCGTAGTCCGTAGTCCGTTCCAGTTCGTCGCCTTTAGAATCAGTCCGGTTTTTTCTCTCTTTAAGTTACTTCGTAATCATGTTTAAAGCAAACAGGTGATTGGCCTGTTGTGCCTTTGCATGGTGGAGGGGCTGCTATGCACCTTCCATTGTGTCTTGCATCTGATTTATTGCTATGAGACAACTCTTTTGTGCCAGCTCCATCTGAGAATCTACATTCATGGGCAGCTCCCTGAATCTGTCTGGTCCCATCGATACCATTTCTGTTGACTAAAGTTGTTGGTTGAGAACAATGGTTTTTTCATTAATTTCTATCTATAGGCCAAATAGGAAGGCTCATCCCTGTCACACCTTCATTTCTCTATCTCCCAAATAGTTCTGTAAAACTTTCTCCTTGAATAGCATGCTTTAACGCACATCGTTGGGGCCTTCATATGTTTTCTTTAAGGGAAGTTTGGGGTGTCTTCATGCACTGGAGTGGACTCTATAGGGGAAATATATGATAAGTGTAGCTCACCAAAAAACTAGTTTACTGAAGTGATTGTCTGTCCCCAACTGTCAAGTGCAATCTTCATAGTGCCACAAAATCCTATGTAAGAGGTCAGTTTCATTTCAGTACTTTGTTCCACTTTACCAATATTATTCACACATAGTGGAGAGATAGTCGGGTCCTGTACAGGATACAAGTGTTTTGGCCTAAAACCTGTTTTGTTTATCTCTCAGCTGTCTACCGTATGGACTCTTTTACATCCTCCTCAATAGATTAGTTCCCTTGTTTAATATTTAAAAATCATGGTGTGATAGTAATAGTGTTCCTAATAATTTGTGTGACTCTTGTAAATCTCCTTCTTAAGCAAACTTGACCAGGTAAACCTTCCTTTCCATTCTGCTGGTATTGGATATAAACATTTGCTCATTCCACGCTGTAATTTGTGCACTCCTGTAAATCTTCATATAGGGTAAACTTGATCAGTAATATATCTTTCTTTATGTTTTTTGTGGGAATTTCTTCTCCCTCAAAGATGGTCAGTATCACTTGTGAGCATAAACTGTACAAGAAAATTTTGTCCGCTTCCCTTCACTGATTTGTGTGTGGTAAGAATTTCTGTAAAAACCTTTGACTGAAAAGAGTCTAACTCGAATGGCAGTAGGGAAGTCAGCGGAGGAAAATTGTAAGGCACTTCAACCCTGGTGGCTGTCAAGATCATAAGTTTTAAAGATATTTTAGACATGGCAACTGTGTGTGTGTGTGTCCGTGGTCCCCCCCCCCCCCCCCCCCCCCCCCACCCCCCCCCCCCCCCCCCCCCCCCCCCCCCCTCCCCCCCCCCCCCCCCCCCCCCCCCCCCCCCCCCCCCCCCCACCCCCCCCCCCCCCCCCCCCCCCCCAGTTTTATTTGGGAAACTGCTAACTTCCATTATTAGACCAGTAAAATAAAAAAAAAAACCAGTAACTTAAATCCTGCTGTTTCTCCTACAATTAACAATTGGGACATTTGTTTTAATATTCTTTGGTGCCTGGTAAAAAAAAAAAAAAACTTAGTTGTTACAGTCACAAAAACTTTAGTTGTTAAGTAACTACATATAATTAACTAACGATTTCAGTGAACAAACTTCCCAGTATAAATCAATATAAATTAAGTAAAACTTGTTTCAAAATCATTTCTTTTACATGTCCAGCAAATTGCAAAAAACTTTGTCTCAGGAATTGAACATTATACCATGATATCTTTTGAAAAGCTTCCAAATGTCAATATTTTCATTCATTCTTTGTCCTCAGGGAATTGAACATTATACCATGACTTCCTTGAAAGCTTCCAAACGTCAATATTTTCATTAATCATTTTTGCGCTGCCCTAACAGAGCATAGAGCCATTATTACAGCTGGCATCAATACACTTGACAGCAGTGGTGTCTGTGACAATCTGTTTTACATGTTGACATAGCCCATGCCCCACCCACACAACCCACACAAGTCACCTGTACGACATGCTCAAGAGTGTAGTAGTCCTATTCTGTCTTTGTCCCTTCAAGAGACCCAGGGAATTACATGGGGGCATAAATATTTGACATACCTCATAGTCTGTTTCCTGCTTCATTTCTGTAATTAGACGTGGTGTGACATTAGATTCCATATTTCTTCCAACCTGGAGAGCAATAAAATATACAGATGGTGGGTATCATGTTAAAGGACTATGAAAGACATACTAAAATATTTACACCAATACCTAGCAGCATTCTACCTCACAGCAATAATCACTGTCAAATGGTGGGGTCTAATGCAACTACTGCATTATCCATAAACAAATATCATTTTTTAAAAAATAAAATACTTTATCATCTTCCATTACAATTCCATTCTCCTCATTTCCTTTTTTTCACTTTCAAACTATTTCTGTGACCCACAGTTACTAATCTTTCCCCTATCCCCACATCTGTTTAATGCATTTCACACCAGCAGTGAACATACCCTAATCCCCAAAGTTATCTCCAAACTTAAAAGAAAAAGGAGATCACAGGGGATGATTGGGTAGATCTTTTAATGATAGAAATTTAAAAAAAAAAAAAAGATAGCAAACTAAGGACTATCTCTTTCTCAAAGGCATTAAAAAGTGTGATTGTCCCCAGAATTAAAGGTACATATTCTGTGTTTCCATTGGTAACCTATACCATAAACCTGGACACATTTGCGGACTTATGTTTTTATTTGGCTCCCGACACATTTGGGATATTTTATTCTAAGTTGTTCCCATTTAATATTGGATGATTTATACATCCCCCATGTGTTGGCGCGGTTTGTTTGACATACAATGAAATTGTTTTATATTGCAATTGTGTTTAAATTCACGTATTAATATGTGTTTTTTTCTGTATGGAATGACGGATATTGTGTTCCTGCCACCATTTGTCGATAAATCAAAAACTACTTCAAAAGTTGTTACAACATTCTAAAAATTTTGACGGTGACCTTCTGGCTTGCATGGAAACAATACACAATGGTTAAATTTAGGTGGACAGGGTGCCTTCAGCCCTCAGGCATGTAAATGTGATCATGGCGAGCGAGAGAACAGCGTCGTCAGTATCAGCGATAGTAAACAAACACCCAGAGATGGAAGAATTACGTCCTCTCTACAGTCACTAAGAGCTACTGCCTACTAAACAAAGAAAAAGCCATTACAAAGAAAACTTCAACCGCCTGAGACCAACCCGCCAACATCTGATCATCAAACTCAAACAACAAGGGTCAATGTTGCTCTGTTGAATTCCGTAACAGTCAACATTACGAAATTTTCAGACCAAAAACACACTTGCATGAATACTACAAAAAGCTGTTCCATTTGAAACCCGTTTCACAGCGATCAACAATCTGGAAACGCTATTGTTGAGGATTAAAATAAGCTCGGACCTCCTCACAATACATCTGACGATCACACAAAAAAAATAAGATTTTAACACAAGAACGACAGTGAGTGCGTTACAGACATCGGTGGTGACGTTCGAATTTTCTCACCTTCCAAAGATCAACAGCTCTAGATAAAAGCCATGATTGTAACTGATCCTACATCTTCTCCAAATAGGCAATGATAGGAGACGAGTCTACCAACGCAAAATCTCAACTAAACATTGAAGCCAGTCCTTCCTACCCCTCGATCTACCACCACCAACCCTGTGATCCAACACCACCCACCTTTCGATCCAACCACCACCCATGATTTGATCCATCATGGATCCACACCTTTACCCCTGATCTAACACCACCGAAATACCTGTGATCCAACACCACCCACTTTTGATCCAACACCACCCATATTTGATCAGAACAGGACCCCACCTTTACCCCTGAATCTAATACCACCAACCTGTGATCAAAACTACCACCCATTGTCATTTGATCAACAGGACCCACCTTTACCCCTGATCTAACACCACCAACGTGGTGATCCAACAAATACCCACTTTTCGATACCAACACCCACCAATATTTGATCCAACAGGGGTGGTTACCCACCGCTAATGGACAGACAGCTCAAAAGCCCACAATAAAGTATCTAGAAGTTCACATCAAACCAATTTTTTTACCACTGAAGTCAGAGCGTAAAACCACACTTTGAAAAAATGTCATTCATCACTTCTTCAGATAACCTAACCCAATATGAACGATACCAACCCATTCCTGCCTCCCGGCCGTGATACAGCTTACTTTCCAAGTCGGTGTAAACCACACATTATGAGTGATTTCAATTCCCCAATTCTTCAGACTAAACCGTATCCAATATGAACGACCACCAGCCCATCATTACCCTCCAGATATAGCTACTTTCCAAATAACAAAAGTGCCTGTCAATATTGCGCTGATGTTCTTGCTCATGCTCCACAAAATATCTATTAGCAAATGAGTGTTTTATGGAAATGAACTTTAAGCCAACGAACAGAGAGAACACTTCCTGACAGAGCTGGAAACATAATTGAAAGTTCTTCTCTGAAAAAACGTCATTGAAAAATTCAAGCAGGATATAGAAAGCTCACTGAATAACATGAGCTTGAAAACAATGAGACATGAAGTTATGACTTCTCCGCAGAAGAAAACACAAAGTGATTGGTTCATGTGTCACCTAAACCACCAACCTTTTACAAGTAATAAAAAAAAGCATAATGGGGAGGTGATTGACAGCCACGAGAAGACAATTTCATCATGAATCTCCAGTTACACCACTTTAAACTTACCCACCCCTTCTCCAACTCTCATTCCTCAAAACAAAGCATGCGCAGGACAGCATCATAATGTTAAAAGGCAAAAGGACATTATCAGCAGGTGTAAGGAAGAAGATTAAGGACCAAATAAAACATGTCACAATTGATAGTAAAAATTAGCAATCGATTTTTTTGATTTTGGAAATCCATCATGCAGATTCTATCAGGCAACCTACACAATCAGATTCCGAAACAGCAACCTCAGAAGAAGAAGACATGGCTCGTAAACTCCATGTTCACTTGACACAAAGATTCTGCTACCAACCTACTGCAAGACAACGGAGCACAATGCACCAACAACGCCGTCGTCCACTCGACCACAGCCACATCCTAAGTCGTCACATATTCCCTCACAACACAGGCCAACATTATTATAGGAAGACTCATTGCTAAATGGCATTCACAGCGATCGAATGTCAACAACACCAGGGGAACTAGTCACTGTTATACCATTACCTGGAGCCGGAATAGTAGAAGTTATCAATGAAATAAGCCGTCTCAACACAAACACCAACATAAAGAAAACAACAATACACGTAGGGATAAACGACAGCACAAATGGACACACTCTTAACCTATCAGACATCTCCAGAATGATTGACACCATAAAACAAAAATTTCCCAACACATCCACATATATTTCGTCAATTATTCCACCCAGCTATGGTAAAGCACGCCAAACTGTGGATATCAACAACAAGGTGCTTTACACTTTTTGTTCAAAGCATAACACGTCTTTCATAAACAACACACCCTTTTTCACATCTAAGTCAGGTGCGCCAAAAAAACTGCTATACACAACAGTCCAGCCAGCTGCTAACTGCACAACAGACACCACTGGACAGATGGACAGATTGGACTACAAGTAACACCCATTCACTTAATCGCAACGCAGGAACTACAGCAAGAAAATGGGAGTTTTCTCACCCCGTCTCCACCCGCACAGAACGGAATTCTCACAATTCATCCGTTTTACGGCAACTGACTCAATATAGTCCAGAAATATTAATGCAGGCTCTTCAGATGTCTATAAACGGCTCTACAGAACAAGATTAAAACCAAGCAACTTAAAACTGTTTTTTTAAAAACAAGTTTGCAGTGTAACATTCGACCTGACGCGTTCTCTTCGGAAGCACTTTAGTGACCTTTGTCCTGAGATAAAAGAAATAGCTGAGTATCAGCGTTGAACTTTTAACTGTCACTTTTGGATGTTAATAATTTTTTTATTTTTTTTTTATTACATTGTCTGTTTAAACATTTCTTTCTGTTCGTCAGAGCAGGGCGTATCTAAATTTGTTTCCGATTTAGTAATAACTCTATCGTATTAATACTATTGTTTTCTTATTATTATTATCTCTGTGCTTATTCCTCTCATTCCTACGCTCACCATTCTCTTTTACATCTTTTATACATCTGCACCTTCGTTTTTTTCATATTGAGGAAAATTAGGAAATCCTCACAAAACTAACTAACTAAGTCACAGCGTGGACCTTTAACTGTCCCGGGAGGATTAATTCTCTACATTGACTGTGGTTGAAGTAAAAATATTCCTTTTTGTTCGGAACAGACTGTATTTTAAGATAAAAACCACACTTTTTGCAGAGATTAAGATACTGTAAACAGTGTCCACGGACTCTAGCAGTGCATATTTTATTACTTGTCTACAATTTTGTATAAACCATTGTGTACCAATTTTATTGCTTCTTACTCATTCCTACTCCCCTCATTATTTCTTTCCTATTGACTATTATCATGTCCGAGTGCAAAAACTCTAATCAAAATATAGGCAATACCACTAATTCATGGCTTAAACTATCAGGGCTTAAAATTGGTCATTTAAACATTTACCACCTGCTAGGTAAGCTTTCTGAAGTCTCCACCTCCCTCCAACAAAACTTCCACATATTTGGTTTTTCTGAAACCCGTCTCAATGACAAAATTACAGATGACGAAATTAGGATTAATGGATTCACCACCATTCGCAGGGATCCTAACAGACAACATGAAACAGGGCTAGTCATATACATCTCAACATCTCTTCAGTACAGACGCCGTGATGATCTAGAACATACTGGCATTGAATGTTTATGGCTGGAAATAAAACTCCCCAACCTGACCCCCGTTCTAATTGGTTACCTGTACCGAAACCCTAGCTCTTCTGCTGTATGGTTTGACACATTCTCACGAATGATGGACAACGTTTGGGCTTCTTCGAAGGAAATTATTCTACTGGGGGATTTCAATATTGACCTTCACAAACCGAACAACACGTGGAATGATATAACCATCTCATACAACCTCATACAGTTAATCAATCAACCCACGAGAGTAACAGACTCATCATCTACACTAATTGATCATATCTATACGACCTGCCCAGAAAACATTATAGAATGCATAGTCCCACAGACATCATACGTGTACCAACTTCCGCATCCAGAAGAAGCCATAACATACTGGACACAAACTTTCAACAACGTATTCGACAAACATGTTCCTATAAAGCCGTTTCGGGTCAAATAAACTACATCAGAAAAACCCAATGGATTAACCAACGAAATGTGAGTCTATCAAGAACAATGAGGAGAGCGGGCGAGTAGCACATAAGCTCAAAGATTTCAGCAGGTATCGGATGCTTTGAAAAACAAAGTACAATATCTCATTCGTCAGGAAAAGAAACTTACATTTCAGAAAGATGATTCAAGACAAAGCAAACAGCAAAGAAGTCTGGGCAGCCACGATTAGAACACTAACTATATCACATTGATCAAAGTCACTAAACTTCTTTAACAAAAAGCTGCTCCCTCACGGCAAACTACATTTTAGCAACCACTTCAAAAACAGAAAATTAGCCTTCTCAAGTCGACACTAAAAGCCATATGGACTGCGATATTAGTAAATTGACAGCACTTCTGCAAACACTGAACACAAACCCCAACATGATCTAATGGACATATCCTTTTCTAACAGTTACATGAAGTTTCAAAATATATCTTGGCATTAAAAAAACAACAATTCATATCTGGCTTGATTGGTATCAGCAATAAGATTCTACGTTTACGCTGCGCCCATCATTTGCGACTCCTTAAACCTATGTGTACAAAACCAATGTAGTATTGCTACCCAAACTACTTCCCACAAGCATTTAAATCTGCCAAAGTGTACCCCCTCTATATAGAGATCTGGCTCACCTCATAGCTCGATCCCGGAACGACAGCTAAAGACCGATATTCCCTTCTATCATCTCTTTCAAAACCAGCTAGAGTACGACGTACATTTACAACACCCGTTACATTTCAACCCTCTTAACAAAACAAATACAAAACTGCTCATTGATATAGCCAGTCAGGTTTCAGACCCAAACACTTCAAGCATGTCACACACAGCGCTCACCTAAAATGGCAGACGCAAACTGGCACTGTCGAACCATAAAGTGATGGAAAATTTGTGGTGCTGTTTTTGTCGTCTTCAAGAAAGCGCATTTGGACATGATTGACCACACTATCTTGAGTTCAAAAGGTTTGGATAACCCCCTCAGAATAGGCTCTAATTCCAGAAGACTAACCATCATCTAAAATCATTCTCTGGCAGATCGACAACTGTTAGTGCTTCACAACAACTCGGCTGACATCAGATTTCTCGAAGGTAGTTAGACGTGCGTAGCCACAGTGCTCTCCAGTTCTTGGGAACGCCTTACTCTTTCGGCACAAATGGTTCATCAAACGATCCTTGCCCCTACATCTACAAATATTCAACATTGAGAATCCTCTTTGCAGTTGCTCTGTACTATGGCTTCAACTAGTGACAACAATTGGACGGAGTTGCCACCTTTGACTATGACTCTTCAAAGGCGCGGATGTAGAACAATTAACAAAAATGGAGTAATATGAATCGGTATGCCGCAGTAAACACAACAAAACGAAATCATATGTTGATTACCACCAGACGAGAATACTCTAAGCTGCACCAAAAGTTTACAGCTACAGCACACGCGGAATCAATAAAAATTGAACATGTAACAGAACACAAAGTTCTGGGGATCACGGGAATTTTGACCAGCACTTAACGTGGAACTCCCATGTACGGCAATTTAAATCCAAAACATAGCACAAAAGAACGTACCAGCTAGCCAAAATAAACAACACCTTCTTAGACGGGCCAGAGACATCAGATACTATTGTTCTACACTCACATAATACAGAACACATCTAGATTAATGCTCTACACTATGGGATTGTTGCCCGTGCTTCCACCTCGAAGAGACTGCACTCCCTGCAAAAGAGAGCAGTGCGTCTGATCACCGATATAATCGCACGACACCACACACAAGGACAGGAAAAGACCCAAAATACTGTCGCTAAAAAAACGTCTTCTCTACAACAAAGCCAAGCTGACTCACACAATTCTATCTAACAATGCCCCGTCGTACCTAAGATCATTGTTTCAAACCAGTAGAAGGGAGGGACAACGATTACATCAGTTACGTCTGCCCAAACCTAGGATCGACCTGTTCAAAAAGAGTCTAGCCTACTCTGGTGCCTACTTATGGAACAGCCTTCCACACCACCTAAAAAGCCTACTTACACCAATATTCTTTTAAACAAAGCACTTTTGTCAAACACTTCCTCAACACTGATTATCTACCCCATAGAAACAGTATTTGCCTGTCAACATCTCATCCATAGGTCAACATTTCTTTTCCTCTTCCGCTAGTTTTGTGTGTGTGTGTGTGTGTGTGTGTGTGAATAATTTGTTTTATATCCATGTAATATCATTATTATATTCACTTAAAAATATTATTATATAATGTAATGTATGTGTGAATGTACCCACATAATACTGTACTTTAGAAATGTGAGTCGTGAGAATGTACCCGCATACCAAAAAATACAGATTAATTGTAGACGGATTGACCGCATGAGTGAGTGTCGGTATACAGAATTTATTTATTTTTATTTATTGTTTTATTTATTTTATTTTATTATTACTTTTTTCCCCCCTTTACTAGCTTGTTTGTTTCCAAAAAAAAACCCTACTCATTTTTTTATTATTATTGCTTGCATACTGTAAATGAATGCTGTTATGGTAATAACTTTATAATGTTGCATGCTTTAAATTAATGCTTAAAGCATTCATGTGGGAATGACAAGGATATAGTATGCAAGATTAATGTAGAGTGGAAGGGCAGAATGTTAGACGGGCCTGCGCGCAGCCCAATTCTTTACCCTTCGAAAAATAATAGTTAGTTAAGTTTGTTCGTATCGTTCAGAAGTCTTATTATTTTTCACTTATTTATGAACTGCATAAGATAAGAATAATAATTATAATAATAAATAATAATTCCTTTTAAGCGACAAACCCGGCGCATAAGGCAGAAACCAGTGCTCTCCAGGTTGTTCGTTGTGACGCCACTCCTCTTAGCTCTTGCACATTCTTTAGGCACAACGTTCTTCCTTCTCTTATTATTGTTCTTCTGAGTGTTTCTTTTGGTCTTCCTTTTTTCCGCTTACCCTCAGGAACCCAAGTGAGCGCCTGTAGTGGTATTCTGTTGTTTTGCATTCGTAGGACATGACCGATATATGACCATCGTCTTTTCCTTATATAGTCGGAGACATATTTCTGCCTAGAGTCTTCTCTTATTTGTCGATTAGTCTTGAATTCTTTCCAACTGATGTTCATGAGTTTTCTAAGACATTTGTTCTCGAATGTATTCAGCTTGTTCTCCAATGATTTTGTTATTTTCCAACTCTCACAGCCGTATGTTAACACTGAGATAACATTTGAATTAAACAGACGAAGCTTGGTATGTATATTCAATGATCGTAATTTCCAAATGTTAGATAATCTATTGAAGGCGCTAGCTGCCAAAGCAATTCTAGTATGGATTTCTCTTGTTGTGTCACCATCCTGAGTCATTTTACTGCCTAAATAATTGAAACTTTCAACTTTCTGTAGTTTTTCCCCGTTCAAGATGATATCAAAGGTCTCGTTAGAAAAGTTCATAGCTTTAGTTTTAGAGGCATTTATTTGGAGACCAATTTTAACCGAGAGATGACACAAATTATTTATTGCTTCTTGGGATTGTCTTGGTGTTGAACTTAAGAATGCTACATCATCTGCGAAATCCAGGTCCCCCAGGAATTTTCCATTTGTCCATTTTATACCCAATTGTTCTTTGTGGGTATAGTTTCTCATAACCCAATCAATAGCTATTCCAAAAAGTAGTGGTGACATAATACAGCCTTGTTTCACCCCTGTTTCTACTGTAAACCCTTCTGTATTCCCTTTATTTGTTCTAACACAACATCTTGCATTGTCATATAGCGCTTTGATTATATTCACATATTTTGTTGGAAAACCATAGATTGTAAGTATCTTCCACAATGTATGGAGCGGCTAGTAGACTATCAAGATAACGAATGGGGGATCCTAATTTTGAAGTGATGTTATTATTTGGTTAAAATAAAATTTCAGTTGAATATTTCAATGTCTTGTTGAAAGAATTGCTAAGAGGGTTATGTGCGAGATGCAAGTAACTTATGATGCTGCATGTCTTAAACATTTTTAATACTCTGGAACTGAAATTGATATGATTGTATCAAGGCCTATCTTTAGGAGCTCTGTGGTTTCTAACGTAGATCTCTAATCTTTAGAGGTTGCACGGCAGCTGAATCTAGTCTATATTTTAAAATCTTAAAGTGACTTACTGTTACTGTTTTAGCAATCCAATCTGAGTGAAGTTTTAAACAGCATGTGTACATTGCTTGACATTTTTTATTTAGTTTTGTGACGAATCACCACAAATTATGGTTTTCTTTATATTACCACAGTAAATATGACAAGCCATTGTACCTACAAATTATAAGTCTCCTGAGAAAATGATTGTGTCACTATTTACTTAAAAACATAGTTGACAATGAAGAGAATTGTGTTGATAGTCATAATTCATTATCAAATGATGGGGAGAGGATGAGGAATGTTACATTTAGATGATTGAGTGGGTATTGCCTGACTCTTTGAAAAAAACAACAGAACTTGACCTAAAGCTACAGCTATAATATAAAAAAAAAAAAAATGACTAGTCATAGGTGAAAGAGAAAGCTTTAGAGATAAATACTTTTAAAACCACAAACAATTGTCAAAATTATTGTATGTGATATTATTATTCTTTACGTGTTTTAAAATTATTAAAAGCAATATTTTGTTGATTTTTGTATGTCACGTGTTTCATTATGAAATATGTATAGTTTGAAATGTTCTGGTATTTGCATCTAAGGTACAAACAAAGGACCATTTATGCTATACTTTACGCTTCTAATTTGCTTTTGAAAAGGTGGAAAAGGTGCAAAAATGCTACTCAAAATATGATGAAAACAGTTGTAAATAAAGGGTAGACTTAAAAAATAATTTACTTTTTACTTTTCTCTTGTATTCTGACAGACACAAAAAATGTTCCAGTCACCTGAGCAAAACTCCTGAATAAAGCAGAAGTTTTTTAGGTGGTCCCCAGCCAATTTCTAATTATCAGGACTGCGCTGTATGGTATGACCATATATGAATTACCTTAATGTTCCTAAAGACTAGGAAGCAAGTTTCATTGGCTGCAACATAAACTGCCTTTCGTTAAGTCATATTTCTACTGTTAGTTTTCTTTTTTATCCCCTCTTAAGAATATTAGGCATATTGAAATATTTCATCTGGTCAAATAATGGTTATGAGCCTAAACTCATGGTAGTTGCCACACAGTACATTAATCCAAGGAATGAATTCTTAATTCAAAAAGTAACATAATAAATAACGGGAGCCGCGCTTATAGCGTTTAGTGGTTACAACACGCTCTGGCGACCAGGTGATACAGGATCAAACCCGGGAGACGGCATTTGAGGATTTTTCGTCGACCGGGATTTGGACTGGATTAACTCGAGACCTGGCGAGGACATTTGAAGGAGTGTCGTCGACCAAAGACTGGCGGCTCCTGAGCCGACCCAGCTGCAATGGGTACCTCCGAAATCGGCGAGTATTTGCCTGAATGGCGAGGGACACCTGTCTCTGTACAAGAAAATAAAGGGATACTCACGTAAAATCAATGTCAGGTTAGGATCATAAAAAAAAAAACTGAGGATTTAACCTCGAGATTTTAGAAGGCGAACGCAAACAACAAAAAAAAAAAAAAAAAAAAAAAAACATTGTGTACATTGAAATATTGGTAGGGATGTGCATTCTCAGAGCAATCAATTTACAACTACTAAGGAATTTATTGTGCTTCTAACATGATTTGTGTTTTGTGCATATCATCACCAATGTTTATAGTTAAAATTGAACATCTGTTTATAAAGTCGGTCACTTGTTATTAGTTTTTTGATTTCTCTGGTGCATTTTACAAAACACAAAAATCACCATGTTTATGACTGATGTGATAACTTAAAGGGATAAAACATACATTTTAAATTATTTTCCCACTGACGCATTTCTAATACACATAAAGAACAGTATGTGACTTTATAAGCATTTTTTTAAAGTTCCGTTTTTTTAAAACAATCCTTTATAATTTTGTTAATATATTTTTTTGGTTTAAAGGTTTTATTTTTTTTTTTGGTCCTGGTACAGCTTTGCATCTCCGGAGGTGGACAAGTTGTACCCACTGGCTTGTATATACTATTTATTAATTGATGATTTAGGACATCCAAGTGTACTTGTTCCTCTCTACATTTCCAAGCTGTAGTATCTACTGGTATTCAGAAACCTCTTCTGATTGTTAATTGTACCTAGCAAATGCTTGGAAAAGTTGGATTAG
>JAMPIV010008875.1:0-206312 GCA_024509875.1 Oreohelix idahoensis | reverse complement strand
GAAATTTTTTTGCGCACGACCCTTAGTCGTGGTACATTTTAAGCTATCAAAGTTTGAAGGCACTTTGAGTGACCTGTCCGGGGCCTGCCATACAAAAGCTAATTTTTTTAGTACAGTTAAAATAAAAGTGTGTTGCCTAAAACTTGATTTTAAATGATTTATTTTCCATCTCAGTTGTCTGTGTTATTTTATGCTTTTTAATACTCTTTTTTTCTTTAGTGGCAGAGTGGTTATAATGCTTTCTTCTCTTTTTTTTGTTTTTAATGTAAAACTTTTGCCTCGTTTTGGCGAGCCGCGTCCTGTTCAACCTAGTCGGTTATATTAGGGCGCATGTCCAAATATAAAAGACCATTAGATCTGAAGTACGCTTCTTCTCGAAACAAAGTTACTGTGTTAGAAAACAGAGTTACGTTCCAGTCTACCCAGCTGTTAATCTGACATTGCTCTTGAGTTAAGGATGGCAAAGGCAGCGAGGAAGAGGACAAGACAGTTCTCCTCATAAAACTGAGTCTCTAGCACTTCATCCCTATCAGATCAGATATGGGACTACCTTTTTTACCTCTGTGTTTTGCGCATGTGTGAGCAGGTGCTAACTTCCTTCACTCCTCACCTCATCTCCCCCCGATTTTTCGTCATAAAAATATCCGAGCAAAAACTGTATATTTGTTCCCTGTTCATGTTTGTAATGATAAATCTGTTGTTCTTACATTTGTTGTGGTAAACTTTGCTCTGATATCTGACATTACGTACATTAATTGTATCTTGTAATCAAGAATTTTTATTTCATTTCGTCTAAAAATTACATTTTATTTTCCTTGCGTGTTTTGCCTTCTGGTGATTAGACACTTTCTTTTAACCTTTAGATTTTAGTCCGTTGGTTATATCGGAGCGCAATTAGCCACTCTAAAAATGGTGAACCATGTTAACTGAATTATATCATTGATAGAAATCAAGAAGAGAATAGGAATGGCCAAAGCTACATTCAACAACATGAAACATATACTGACATCCAAACAGTTATCTCACAAATTAAAACTGAGAATCATAAAGTGTTATATATATTCTGCATTTCTAACCTTACTTGCTGCCACATATCTATATATCTCAGTCAGAATTATTCTGGAATAGTGTGGTGACTACGTTTTGTGTCTAGGGTATGTGTATGGTGAAGTGTAAGTCACAACAACAGACAGATAAACAATTTAATTTAATCCACTACTCTTGACAACACTGTGACACTCACATACATATAACACTCTACACAGATATCTTAAAAGAGTCACTGATAAACTTTCAAATAACAATATGTATTCATTACTGGCATGAAGGAATATGTGTCCTGATTCAACTACAAGGGAACCAGGAATCACAATCAATTTAAATTACAAGTTATGTACAGAATGTATTTAATATGAATATTGTAGTGACATATATTAGTACAAATGTTCTATGTGTGTCAGTTGTGTAGTAGTAAAATGAGGTAATACTGGTTTTGTTTTGTTCAAGCTCTGTTGGTATTTGTCATCATGACTTCAATAGTTTGTCTTTAGGGACCAGTATTGGAGATGTTCACAGTTCCTGATTTTAAGACAAGTAAATTCCCCTCTGAATGGTATTTTTATAAAGTTATTTCAAGATGAGGGGACATAATGTTGAGCTCAGCTGGCCAATTCGCTTATCTGGCGTGATGGCGGCAGGAAAGGACTCCTCTGCTCGAATTCTCCTCTGGGCTCAGGAGACACCTCACTGATAGCTAAAAAGACCAAGGAGTATGCTGTCCGACTCTGGATTCAGCAAATCTCTGACCAGATGCTGCTCACTACCATCAAGACCACTGTCCCACAATTTCATGGAAATAAACACAGATACGTTGATTAGCAATGAATTCTGGCACAAACTGGCACAAATTCCGTTCTGCCTATGTTCCAGGCTTTTATTTTAGCAAAAATGTGAGCTGGCTTCAACGTACTGTCGCTTTATCAAGCTTATTTGAATTAGTGGTCTCGAACTAACGCTCCCAAGTGTGTATATCAGCGAGACTGGCCAATGAGCCACGTTTCGACAAGTGTTTGAAAAAATGTTATCTTTTCCCGTCTCCCCTAACAACCAAGATAGTATTTATAACCCGACCAATCGTGGTTAGGCTTTCATTTGTTGCGCTCCAATCAATTTGGAGTTTACATGGTAGGCTATTTATGTAACGTAAGGTTTTTTCAAACACGTTATAAAAAAAATTTTATGAGCAGAAATGATTTTATGCTGTCAGGCACCCCCAATATTTTATTTTGGGTATAATTTATTAATTCCTGGACTATTTGCGTAACGTTTTACATATTATTTGTCAGCAAACCCTAAGGAACCCAAAAATACTAATTTAAAGGAGCTACGTGGCTGCGTTCAAAATATGCAATTTCTTCTATCTCCTGTTTAGAAGATGTGCTGTCTGGGTACTGTTATGTGTTCAAACGTAAACCCATATAATGTTGTCTTTTCTAATAAGAGTCTGTTATGATTTATAAACCTAACTCTGGGAAAGGGTAGTGTATTTTATCACTGTCCGTCTGAAAAAAAATTAGTGCATGTAGACTTACACGCGTGATGGTAGTAATTGTGTATCGCGCGAAGCGGGTTTAGTGTTCGGCTTTCTGCCTCTCCCTTCTCTTTTTATCCCTTTAGTCCATCTGTTCGTTCGTTTTGGTAACGCAGTATAATTAATGTTAGGGTTAATTTAGGTCATTACGCAGTACGTCTCAATGCTTTTCCAAGAAATACAGCACACGTTTCATTGAAGAAGGCGGGTAATAATACAGTAAGCTTTACTATCAACGTGAAAGCGTTACAATTTGCAGACGAAGCAGAAAACAAGGGGGATTTCGAGTACATTCTTTGTGACAGCACTGTCATTTTCCCATTGCTCTTCTCTTTATTAATTTTATTTGTTAGGCTTTATATTTACCTAATAATTTATATATGTGGATTAGAATATTTCATGACACCTCCCCTCTTAAAACAGACATTATATGTCAGTCCTTTATTCCATATACACATATAGAAATTTATTATTATTTCTGGGGTTTACGGTGATTCTCATCACACGGATGGCGGCTTAAAAAATCCGCTCCCAGATTGGTTTTTCCAGATATATATTCAATGCTAAAATTATATGGAGCCAGAAGCAAAGACCATCGGAGTAACCTAGAGTTCTCATGCTTAGCCTGTGCTAAAAACGATAAAGGTTTGTGGTCAGTTTGCAACTTAAATGCCTTCCCATATAGATAAATATTGAATTTCTTTATTGCCCATATTACTGCAAGACATTCTTTTTCGCTAGTTGAGTAGTTGATTTCAGCTTTATTCAACTTTCTGCTAGCATATGCCACTGGGCTTAATTCCCCATCCAATGCATCTGATTTCTGTAGTAAAGTTGCACCTAACCCAATATTACTTGCATCCGTCCTTACTATGAATTCTTGACTTAAGTCAGGTAATTTCAAAATGGGTTTACTTGTGAGCTTTTCCTTCAATTCTTGGTAAGTCATTTCACATTGTGGTGTCCATGTAATGCGATCTGGAAGTCCTTTACGTGTCAATTCCGTTAAAGGTGCACATATGGAATTAAAGTTTTTGATATACTTCTGGTAGAAACCACATAATGAGACAAAGGATCTCACGTCCTTCTTGGTTTGTGGTCTCGGGGCTTTCTGTAGTTTCTCTAAATTCTTTGGGTCAGGGGTCATGTTTCCCTGATAAACTGTGTGTCCCAAAAATTCCAATTCTTTACATCCAACGCAACATTTGGTTGGTCGGGCTGTTAAATTTGCCTCCCTAAGTCGATCAAACAGCATGTTCAGAGAGTCAATGTGTTCCTCAAATGTTTCTGTTGCTATAAGGATATCATCCATAAAATTTGTTATACAGGGATTATTCAGAGGATCCAATAATTTTCTCATCATTCTAGAGAAGACACTAGGCGCATTCTTCAATCCAAATGGCAATCTATTAAACTCATAGTGTCCTTCTGAGGTACTAAAAGCTAGGTATGGTCTAACCTCAGGCTTTACTGGAATCTGATAGTATCCTTTACTCAGATCCACTTTTGAGAAATATTTAGCTTTATTTAGTCTGGCAAACAGCTGATTTGTATCCGGCAATGGATCCACCTGTCCTTCTGTAATAGCATTCAGTCTCCTGTAATCTATACAGAGTCTATGTTCTCCAGAGGGCTTCCTTAAAAGTACAACACCGGAACTATACGAAGACTCACTGTGCGAAATAATTCCTTCCTTCAACAGATAGTCTATCTCTTCCTTCAAAGCTTTTTCCTTAGCAAACGGAATCGAATATGGTTTCATACAGACAGGTGTGGAGTCTATGAGTTTCATATCATATTCCAATAGGTTTGTATGCCCTGGTCGGTCTGTTAACACCTCTGCATGATTATTTAGAACCTGTTGCACTCTCTCTTTCTGAGTTTTCGTTAAATGTGTACTGATTTTCACCTGTGCTGCTGTCTCACAGGGGTGTAATGGATATTCAAATGATGAAAGTGGTTCCTTTTTCATCTCCATGGCGATGGACAAGGTCAACAAGTGTGTCTCTTCCTGATGTTCTCTTTCCAAATATTTCTTCAGGAGATTCACATGATAGATTTTTTCTTTCCCCTTCTTATCTATCTTATAATTTGTTCTAGACACCTTCTCTAGAACTGTATATGGACCCTGCCATCCAATTTGTAACTTATTCTGACTCCCGGGCAAAAGAAGCAGTACCTTCTCTCCCACAGCCAAATTTCTGTCTTTCGCCTTCCTGTTATAATAGGCAGCATGTTTCTTCCTGGCTTGTTTCAAATTTTCATTGGCAAGTTTCCAGCCAGTTTTTAACCGAGTGGTCAGCTCATTCACATATTGGTATGAAGATGTAATGTTTTCCTCTGCCTTTTCATCAGTCCACGTTCTTAACAAGCTACATATGGACCTTTAATTGTGTGGACCTATTTGTCCATGCACCGGTATGGTCTCTTCCACTCGAAGCTTTATAGTGATGATTTTTCCTCCCAGAATTATCATTCACAAAACGACCGCTACCAATTTTTCTTTTGGGGCTGTCTCCCCACTTAAAATTCTTGATGAGAGATTTCCTCCCTACATCTTCTTCCTCCAGTTTGTTTAAGTCCGATTGAGGGATTTTCGGCTTATCCTGGGGTAAGACATCTTTTTGCACTCTCCGCATAGTGGCCATTGTAAAACAGTTAAGTGAAGCTTGTCCGTGAAAAGGGGCTTCCCATTCCATTTGGTCCACTTTATCAAATCTATTTTTCCTTTTATTGTCAGGCCTGATTTTGCCCCATGGCGTGTCCAGGTCCTGATCCATGTTCCCACTTGTGGGTGTTCCCTCATGTGCTATGCTACACCTTTCTACAAAGTTCTCAATGTCCCATCTTGCTTTGGGCCAATAATAATTGTGAGCCACCTTTTGAATGATGGTACCTATCTTCTCATGGTCCCCATCTGGTTTCACATGTAGGCTCCTTATTAATTCTGTCCTGTATCTTTTTGGAAGAACCAGCTGTCCGTGACCATGGGATCTAGTTCCAGTCTTCCTATACATCAACTTGTTTTTCATGTAAAAATCTCCCTTGCCTGGAGTTGTATGACAAGTTGACAATTTTCTGAAACAAGGCTTGAGTGTTTTATCCCCAGCCTGTGCCTTCCTCATCTCTTCTGGAGTGGTATCTAACATAATATCCTCCTCCTGTCTTGAGGTCGACCTGACCTGAAGGGTTGCCATATACACAGGTTTCCTTCTGCAATGGTCAGTGTCATGATTGTCCATCTGACAATTCTTACACCACCTTTTTCCTTGGTTGAAAGATTTTCTTTCATTATATTTCCTTTCATCGAATTGTGGGAATTTATTTTTATTTTCATACCGTGGCCTATCAAATTGGTGCTTACCTTTATTTTGATCCTTAGGATCAAATTTATTAAAGTTCTGTGGTGCCCTAAAGTTGTCCACCTGTTTCTTTTTATTACCTGTTACCTCTGCTTGAGCTGCTTGATACCTTTCAGCAACATTTAGCAACTCACCCAGCCTCTCTGCACCTTGTTCCATGAGAAACTTTCTCAGGTCTGGAGCCATGGACTCTCTTAGTTGCTCTATAAGGACCATTTCCTTAAGATCTTGGGTTTTCCCCAGAGAAGTCCATTTCTCCAAGTATGTCTCTATTCGTGCAGAGAACTGGTGATAGGTTTCACCTGACAGTAGTTTAGCATTCCTAAATTTTTTTCCTGTAAAACTCTGCATTCTTTTCATACCTTAACAAAAGAGCCTGCTTTAGCATGTCATAATTTTCCTGATCACCTCTGCTCATTTTTGCAAAAACTTCATAAGCTGCCCCACGAAGTCCCTGAGATAACTTTAAGCTCCACCTTTCTCTCTCTAACCCATACGTGGTAGCTAATAGTTCGTACCTATTTATATAGCTCTCAATATCATCGTCTTTCTCAACAAAATGATCTAAATGAAAGTTCATAGCTGAGATTGAGGCTCCTTGAGTAACCGTAGCATCAGAGGCAAAGGGACTGGCACCATTTTCAGGAGCATGGCCTTGAAACTCAAACTCCCTTAGTCGTAATTCATGTTCCCTTTGTAATCTCTTCTCCTCCTTTTCTGCTTCCCTCTCTGCAGCTAATCTCTTCTCTTCTCTTTCTGCAGCTAATTTCTTCTCTTCCCTTTCTGCAGCCAATCGTTTGTCTTCTCTTCCTGCCTCCAATTTCTTAACCTCTTTGTCAGCCTCAATCTGCAACCTCTTAGTCTCAGCCTCAGCTTCAAATTGTAACTTCTTACTTTCCCTGTCAGCCTCTAACTTTCTTTCGGCTTCAAACCTTCTTTCTTCGCGTTCAATAAATTTGTCACATTCCGTAGTAACATAGGCAACCATAACTTGCCCATCTAATCCTAACTCTTTTGCAGTCTGAACCGCAGCAGATCGAAATTTGGCCAGGTCCGCCATTGTCTATCAGGTAACTTAATACAATGTCTAACCAACAATTCAATCTCTAATGGACAAAACAGGCACCGTGAGCTCAACCTTATTTAATTCCACCCAAGGATACCTTTTAATTCTTATATTCCCTGAAGTGAATTACCCCCAATATTTTTAATAGTTAAAGATTCAAAATCCCAAGAGCGAGACCCCAATATATGTGGTGAAGTGGGATGTTATAGATATTTATAAGGGACTTAGTGTACTGACTGAGATCAGCTGTGAAGGTATATATATATCTAATAAGAGTAGTATATTATATATATAACCTTACTTGCTGCCACATATCTATATATCTCAGTCAGAATTATTCTGGAATAGTGTGGTGACTACGTTTTGTGTCTAGGGTATGTGTATGGTGAAGTGTAAGTCACAACAACAGACAGATAAACAATTTAATTTAATCCACTACTCTTGACAACACTGTGACACTCACATACATATAACACTCTACACAGATATCTTAAAAGAGTCACTGATAAACTTTCAAATAACAATATGTATTCATTACTGGCATGAAGGAATATGTGTCCTGATTCAACTACAAGGGAACCAGGAATCACAATCAATTTAAATTACAAGTTATGTACAGAATGTATTTAATATGAATATTGTAGTGACATATATTAGTACAAATGTTCTATGTGTGTCAGTTGTGTAGTAGTAAAATGAGGTAATACTGGTTTTGTTTTGTTCAAGCTCTGTTGGTATTTGTCATCATGACTTCAATAGTTTGTCTTTAGGGACCAGTATTGGAGATGTTCACAGTTCCTGATTTTAAGACAAGTAAATTCCCCTCTGAATGGTATTTTTATAAAGTTATTTCAAGATGAGGGGACATAATGTTGAGCTCAGCTGGCCAATTCGCTTATCTGGCGTGATGGCGGCAGGAAAGGACTCCTCTGCTCGAATTCTCCTCTGGGCTCAGGAGACACCTCACTGATAGCTAAAAAGACCAAGGAGTATGCTGTCCGACTCTGGATTCAGCAAATCTCTGACCAGATGCTGCTCACTACCATCAAGACCACTGTCCCACAATTTCATGGAAATAAACACAGATACGTTGATTAGCAATGAATTCTGGCACAAACTGGCACAAATTCCGTTCTGCCTATGTTCCAGGCTTTTATTTTAGCAAAAATGTGAGCTGGCTTCAACGTACTGTCGCTTTATCAAGCTTATTTGAATTAGTGGTCTCGAACTAACGCTCCCAAGTGTGTATATCAGCGAGACTGGCCAATGAGCCACGTTTCGACAAGTGTTTGAAAAAATGTTATCTTTTCCCGTCTCCCCTAACAACCAAGATAGTATTTATAACCCGACCAATCGTGGTTAGGCTTTCATTTGTTGCGCTCCAATCAATTTGGAGTTTACATGGTAGGCTATTTATGTAACGTAAGGTTTTTTCAAACACGTTATAAAAAAAAATTTTATGAGCAGAAATGATTTTATGCTGTCAGGCACCCCCAATATTTTATTTTGGGTATAATTTATTAATTCCTGGACTATTTGCGTAACGTTTTACATATTATTTGTCAGCAAACCCTAAGGAACCCAAAAATACTAATTTAAAGGAGCTACGTGGCTGCGTTCAAAATATGCAATTTCTTCTATCTCCTGTTTAGAAGATGTGCTGTCTGGGTACTGTTATGTGTTCAAACGTAAACCCATATAATGTTGTCTTTTCTAATAAGAGTCTGTTATGATTTATAAACCTAACTCTGGGAAAGGGTAGTGTATTTTATCACTGTCCGTCTGAAAAAAAATTAGTGCATGTAGACTTACACGCGTGATGGTAGTAATTGTGTATCGCGCGAAGCGGGTTTAGTGTTCGGCTTTCTGCCTCTCCCTTCTCTTTTTATCCCTTTAATCCATCTGTTCGTTCGTTTTGGTAACGCAGTATAATTAATGTTAGGGTTAATTTAGGTCATTACGCAGTACGTCTCAATGCTTTTCCAAGAAATACAGCACACGTTTCATTGAAGAAGGCGGGTAATAATACAGTAAGCTTTACTATCAACGTGAAAGCGTTACAATTTGCAGACGAAGCAGAAAACAAGGGGGATTTCGAGTACATTCTTTGTGACAGCACTGTCATTTTCCCATTGCTCTTCTCTTTATTAATTTTATTTGTTAGGCTTTATATTTACCTAATAATTTATATATGTGGATTAGAATATTCCATGACAGAGGTCAAAGTTCGGCAGCTAAAATACTTTGGCCACATAAAAAGGCATAACACCTTGCAGAAGACCATAACAGAAGGGAGAGTTGAAGGCAAACGTGCAAGGGGAAGACAGCGCTATAAGGGGGAAGATAACATCAAGAGATGGACAGGAAAGAGTCTATCAGAGTGCACCACCAAGACAAGAGACAGAAGACGTTGGAGATCCATTACAGCCAACCTTCGTTGTGGAGATGGCAACTGATGATGATGATGATGATCATTGATAGATACTAAATCCTGAAAAGGACTAATGGTGTCTATCTGCTAGAATGATGATGCCCTGAAAAGGACTACCAACTGCGCCAATGCTACCCGTACTTCCTCAGCGACCACCGGCTGAAATATATCGAACATAAACATGTAGGAAGTGCTATCAAGAGCGAATACTTCTACGTGAAAATACGCGAGAATACTTTTACTTGAGATAACAATGGTTTGAGATACTTATGAAATTAGATTTTTTTGACCTTTGAATTGGAGATGCAATTGTTATAAATAATGTTGACTTGTTGTTGGCATTTTCCGTGTATTTGTAGTGAAAGGTTTTCCTTTGGCATCTATACGGTATCATACACATATCTTGGCATCATTATAGACAAAGTTGGGGGGACAGACAATGACATGAAACTAAGAATACAAAACAAGAGGAGCTTCCATTGCATTAGGAAACATGTGTAGATCCTGAGAAATCAAGTGCAAAACAAAAATAAGGATCTTCAACTCAAATGTCAAGTCAGTCCTATTGTATGGCTGTTAAGCATGGAGAACAGCAAACACCAGAAAGCTACAGACTTTCATAAATGAGTGCTTGCGTAGAACAGAAGGATTGAAATGGCATGACAATGTCACCAATATGGAACTGATGACAAGAACCAGACAAGTAAAACAAGAGATGAGAAGAAGACGATGGAGATGGATAGGACACGCATTGAGGAAACCTTTTGATAGCATTACCGGGCGGACCTTGTTCTGGAATCTCCAGGGTAAAAGAGGCAGACGTAGATTTAAAAAAAAAATAACACATGGAGAAGTGTACTAGGGAGATAAGTGAAAACTTTGAGGAAGATGTGGAAAGAACTTGGGCAGATGGCATGTGACATTAAGATTTGGCATGTGTTTGTTGAAGGATAAAAACTCCGTAGGGAGGTAAAGGGTATTGATTTGAGTGCAAGAGATACATTTGTAATCAATAATTTATTCCCGGGATGTTTCGAAAGGAAAGAAAGACACATTTCGTCTTCTTTGTTCGCTTTAATTTAACCACATCTATTTCTCTCACATTGTTGTTGACATTTGAGGTTTAACTTTCTGCAGGATATAACAGCCGGCCCCCTGCCCACGCCTCCGTAATAGTATTTTACTACCTGCATAGCAGGTGTTATTATTTTTTGCTACCCTTTCAGGTTCCAGTTATACACGGACGAAACATGGGGCGCAACAAAAATGAGGACTAGAAAGGTACCAGACTTTCAGGAATGTGTGCTCACACAGAAATATAAGTATTGAAATATTATAACAATTTCATAATATAATAAAAGCTCCTTCAGTCATAACTGACTATGGGAATGCAAAACAATATCACCAATGTGGAAGTAAAGGAAAGAACCAAACACCAGTATGTGTTGAAATAGTATAACAATATCACCAATGTGGAAGTAAAGGAAAGAACCAAACACCAGTATGTGTTGAAATAGTATAACAATATCATCAATATGGAAGTAATGGAAAGAACCAAACACCAGTATGTGTTGAAATAGTACAACAATATCACCAATGTGGAAGTAATGGAAAGAACCAAACACCAGTATGTGTTGAAATAGTACAACAATATCATCAATATGGAAGTAATGGAAAGAACCAAACACCAGTATGTATTGAAATAGTACAACAATATCATCAATATGGAAGTAATGGAAAGAACCAAACACCAGTATGTATTGAAATAGTACAACAATATCACCAATGTGGAAGTAATGGAAAGAACCAAACACCAGTATGTATTGAAATAGTACAACAATATCACTAACGTTGAAGTAATGGAAAGAACCAAACACCAGTATGTGTTGAAATAGTACAACAATATCATCAATGTGGAAGTAATGGAAAGAACCAAACACCAGTATGTGTTGAAATAGTACAACAATATCATCAATGTGGAAGTAATGGAAAGAACTAAACACCAGTATGTGTTGAAATAGTACAACAATTTCACCAATATGGAAGTAATGGAAAGAACCAACCACCAGTATATGTTGAAATAGTACAACAATATTATCAATGTGGAAATATTGGAAAGAACCAAATACCAGTTTGTGTTGAAAAAGGACAACAATATCACCAATGTGGAAGTATTGGAAAGAACCAAACACCAGTTTGTGTTGAAATAGTACAACAATATCACCAATGTGGAAGTAATGGAAAGAACTAAACACCAGTATGTGTTGAAATAGTACAACAATATCATCAATGTGGAAGTAATGGAAAGAACTAAACACCAGTATGTGTTGAAATAGTACAACAATATCACCAATGCGGAAGTAATGGAAAGAACCAAACAACAGCATGTGTTGAAACAGTACAACAATATCACCAATGTGGAAGTAATGGAAAGAACCAAACACCAGTATGTATTGAAAGAGTACAACAATATGACCAATGTGGAAGTAATGGAAAGAACCAAACACCAGTTTGTGTTGAAATAGTACAACAATATCATCAATGTGGAAGTAATGGAAAAAACCAAACACTAGTATGTGTTGAAATAGTACAACAATATCACTAATGTGGAAGTAATGGAAAGAACCAAACACCAGTATAACATGAGATGAGAAGTTCCTGGCGCTTGAAAGTGGCACATTTCAACAAAACTAGGGGATGAAATTGCAAGGCAGCCCGTGTTCTGGATTTCCCCACGGTAAAGAGAAATAGAAGAAGATCAAAAATAATCAGAGAAAAGGCAACAGACAAACGCAGCATAAAGAAGATATGACAAGATATTGAACGGATAATAAAGGACAGAAAGGCTAAGCATGTTTTTGTTGAAGACCCATGCTCTACTGGAATGCTGAAATGTTTTGATGATTTCTCTAACAAAATCCGTGTATCACTTCAGTCGTCTAGCCACATTTGATAGAGGCAATATGTTGACGTAATTTGTTTCCGGGGCCAGCGACCCACAGGCAAGTGACCACCTGGGCTCGCGGTCTGTCTGTCTGAGAAAGCCGTCTGAGGTGTGCGAAGACACAGGTGATAATTAGATAATCATTTCCGCTGGACCATCCCTGTATCACTATTACAGATAATTTGTCTGGGGAGCCAACAAGGTGAGATAGCATCTAGACAAGAAATAAGAAAGATGTCACGCGTTGGAATTTTAAAATGTAATATTTTTTAATGCGTGGGGGAAATTAAATTAAACACCCCAACCCATATAGTGCAAAAGAGATTGGATTGGTGTAAAGTGAAAGCCGGAATACACAATTGTTCTCATTGGCCAATTCGTCGGAAGCACAATCTGGGATTTGAACTGAGAATTGTAAATATAATCTAGCGAAATCAGAGTCACAGATCAGACTGCCCCGCCACGTAATGCTAGCAATTCACTAGAGCCAGAAAGAGAAGGATCGGAAAGGATTCCGAAATTATAAGTGACAGATCGAAGGATGACTTAAAACTTAAAAGTAAACCCGCATTTTTAAAATACAAAGACTGGAAACTTAAAGGACCAGGACAGATCGAAGTATTTGGGCAACTTTGAAGTTTAAAAAAGTAAACCCGCATTTTTTAAATACAAAGACTGGAGACCTAAGGAATCACATCACCCGTCATAAGAGGAATACAAAATTTCCAGACCAAGTGATTCGAAAGCACCAAAGTGCTACGTCCATTCTAAACTGTGCCAGGAGATTGTGTTCCCAAAAGTTACTGTGTGGTAGGTGTAAACATTTATTTTACAAATGTGAATTTGACATGTTTTCCTTGCTAAGTGGTTATATATGAACCCTGGCAACCTCAACATATGAAAATAGTATGTTCAAAAACCACTACAGCAAGCGCTGGTGTTTGTTTTATGCTAATTCGCTCAGAAAAACGAAAGCATCAACAACCCCAGATTCCGACTAGAGCAGTAATGAGTGATGATTAGATCACATGTGCCTCAAGTGTATCATATCATTTTGTGAGATATATGTACCTTGTTAATTGTAATTCCGGCAAATCATTGTGTTCGCGCTGTCCAAGCACATATTTTCCCAGTATAATACCCAAAAGAATATTGGTGATTTCTAATCATCTTCCATGAGTAACTTTGTGTATACTCAAGAATATAATTATTCAGAGAGGCTAACATTGGTGGGTGCACAGCGAGACAATGCGCCTGTTAATTTGCAGCCCACAAATGTACTTAGCAGAGGCATTTGTTCTTTCTATTTTTGTCTAAAGTTCGTGGAACGAAGCTATCAGACTGTTCGTAGAACAAAGCTATCAGACTGTGAAGTGTCTTCATCACAGAAGAACTGACGAAACCAATGCTGCAGGACTCGCCTAGATCGGTTAAGTACTGATTACCAGGAAACAGCAAAAGGAAGATATTTTTTCTTTAAAATCTTCACCTAAGTCTCAGTGAAGACAAAAATTGATTTACATCTAACATTCATCATCATTTCATCGCTATTTTAACCTGTTAGAACTAATTTATTATTAAATGTGTTACATGTTATTTTAAAGCTAAACAATCATTGTTTATTCAGTTATTTTTAAGACTCTTTAATATACATATACATTTAGACATATATTTACATATGTAGAGCTAATTTTTATAATAGAATTTCGCTGGAGTTACACCAGCTGGGGGACTTGAGCGAGCTAAAACCATTGCTTATTTCTTCACAAAAGGCGACGGATCTGATATAAGCTAACAATTGCTCTGCCCTAGGCAGCATTGTTCTTGACTTCTGAAAATATCTTGTGAAAACTCACTTGAGATAGAAGCGTTATTACCCTTCTATCTACAACTCTGCCAAGAGTAATCTTGTGCGAAGGTAGACACCTTTGACGACCAATTTTAGATACTTTTGCGTTTTGGCCATTGGTGGACCACTACTGCAGAGCTAAGGGGAGGCAATCCGTGAAACCATCAACCTGCTCTTCTTGTAGAGTTGACATTCTTGGAGGATAAACTTAACAAAAATGCACCTAGACCAAGTCAGAGTTATCATTCAAATGTATTTATTACTTCTTTGTTGTAAAATGATTCTCATTTATTCACATAGGTTCATACTTTAAATGATACAATACATTACTTTAAACATCATAACATTCACATTATTATAAATCACAACTTCAAAATACATTAAATATAACTGTTATACGAGCAAATGCGTTATGTTACAATCAATGGTGATAGGATTTAACCAGATAGTCAAAATGGTTTAATTTCCCTTCATATTGTAACAAATACTGAGCGACTCACAACATAAAAGTGTCTTTCCACCCAACAAAGTCAATTAATTCTGTCCAGAAACAAACAAGAAATAAAGAGTAATTTACAATGATCTTATTGAGAAAAATTTAAACAGGATGTTTAAAAAAGAGACAATAATGAGAGCATTTTCTCTTCAGAATTATCATCAATGGAACAATGCTTATAAAAGGCAACAGCCTTTGTTATGGATAAATCTTGAAGAAAAAATTCACGTAAATCCGAATTAACGTCAGTCTTCACATACAAAAAAACGCACACGCATATATACTCACATATACATGTATCTGTGTATGTGTATATACGCGTGTGTGTTAGAAAATACGGTGTTAATTTTCTTTTTTCCTTCGTACAGGATCACCATTGGGCCGTCTTTCTGCTTCACCTCCCCCATCACCCGTATACCACTCCTACTCGACCCCAACCCATCACTTTTTGCAGGAAATCACGCCATATCTCTCTACACGAGCTCGTAGAATGGGGATTTATGTAGCAAATATGTCATATGATAATGTTGTCAGTCACCTCCTACGAATTTGCTTGGTAGGGTTAGCAACCTTCTTTCTCTGCCTCCCCAGAGTCTACCCAATGAGTACTCTTCAGGGTGCTATGTTTAGTGAAGTAATTAACAAGCGGTTAAAAGTATCACATCACTGTAGTAAAGGTGCTGTAATCGTTATCATTCCCTCCCTCTTTCCTCCTTGTAGAGCATTGAACCACCATTGTAGATGCTCCCATCGCAGAAAGCTGCACCAAAGCACGTGACATTGGTCAAATATTTGTCTCCACGTTGACAACATCTTTAATTGCAGCGGCTGAGATAACAATGCGCGCGCTAGCAGAATGAAAGTAAAGGTAATCTCATAGCATATACTGCCGTAGGGAAGGGAAGTATTAGAGACTTCACTATACCAGGTCCAGCTTCGAGAAGTGGGGTGACCTAAACTCTTTCTCGGTGCTTTACCTTCCCCAACTCAAGAGCAGAGTCAGGTAGCCATTTACAGTCAGATATACTGCAGTGTGACGTCACAGTGTTTAGAATCCGGAACTTTGGCCGCGAGAGGCCAGCGCTCAACCCACTCTGCCATTCGGACGCTCGCTAGCAGCTTTTACATTTGAAAATAACTATTTTAGCTAACGAATAACTGCTAGGCTGATATTATTATATTTGTGTTATTATTTTTGTTATTGTTGTTCCTTTCTGGTAATGTCATGCTTTGTTTGCCTGACAACGGCCTGGTTGTCGACACGTTGGCTGTCTTATTCCTGTAAATCTGTAAAAATGGTCTTTGCAATTTAATGTTAGATTTTTTTAAAAGTAAGTACTGTTGTGTAGGCTATACTGTTGTGTAGGCTATACTGTTATGTAGGCTATACTGTTATGTAGGCTATACTGTTATCATTCAGTCTCGGTGCGGAGGCTATATTATTACCATTCATTGTGAGATGGAGGCTGTATTATTATTACCATTTAGCGAGGGTTATATTCTTACCGTTCTGTCAGGGGGTGTAGACTATATTGTTACCATTCCTCTAGGTGTGGAGGCTATATTGTTACCATTCCTCTGGGTGTGGAGGCTATATTGTTACCATTCTGTCTTGGTGGGGAGGTTATATTGTTACCACTCTTTGTGAGATGGGGGGAGGAGGGGCGATAATACTGTTATCATTTAATGTGAGAGTGGAGGTTATATTCTTACCATTCAGTCTGGGTATGGGGGGGATATACTCTTTCCATTCATTGTGAGGTGGAGGCTATAATTCTATCACCATTCAGTGTGAGGTGGAGGTTATATTTCTTTTACCATTCATTGTGAACCAACGGGCTGATCACCCGTTTGCCAGTGACTTCGATTACGGAAACAACAGCAAATGGATTGATTTGCCGTTGCCCTAAAGACGCCAATAGGCGTGATGGGAAACAATGGCAAAGAAAACCTATCTGCTGTTGCCCTAAGACGCCACTAGGCGTAATGGCCACTGACTGCTTTGACGGTCGGTGGCTAAGGACGGAAGAAGAAGAGAGAAGATTCATTGTGAGGTGGAGGCTATAATTCTATCACCATTCAGTGTGAGGTGGAGGCTATAATTCTATCACCATTCATTGTGAGGTGGAGGCTATAATTCTATCACCATTTATTGTGAGGTGGAGGCTATAATTCTATCACCATTCAGTGTGAGGTGGAGGCTATAATTCTATCACCATTCATTGTGAAGTGGAGGCTATAATTCTATCACCATTCATTGTGAGGTGGAGGCTATAATTCTATCACCATTCAGTGTGAGGTGGAGGCTATAATGCTATCACCATTCATTGTGAGGTGAAGGCTATAATTCTATCACCATTCATTGTGAGGTGGAGGCTATAATTCTATCACCATTCATTGTGAGGTGGAAGCAATAATTCTATCACCATTCATTGTGAGGTGCAGGCTATAATTCTATCACCATTCATTGTGAGGTGGAAGCTATAATTCTATCACCATTCAGTGTGAGGTGGAAGCAATAATGCTATTACCATTCATTGTGAGGTGGAGGCTATAATTCTATCACCATTCATTGTGAGGTGGAAGCAATAATTCTATCACCATTCATTGTGAGGTGGAGGTTATAATTCTATCACCATTCATTGTGAGGTGGAGGCTATAATTCTATCACCATTCATTGTGAGGTGGCGGCTATAATTCTATCACCATTCAGTGTGAGAGTGGAGGCTACAATTATATTACAATTCAGTGTCGGAGTGAAGGATGTATTCCTATCATTCAGTCTGGGCGTGAAGTATCTATTCTTTCCATATATTGTGAGATGCAGGCTGTAATACTTTTGCCATTCAGTGTGGGACTGGAGGCTGTAGTACATATACAATTCAAAGTGTGGGAGTAGGGCTATAATACTATTACCATTCAGTATAAGAGTGGATGCTAAATTCGTACCACTCCGTGTGAAAATTGAGCAATAATCTTACAGTTAAGTGCGGGTGTGGTGGATAAATTCTCGCCATTCGGTGTGGGGAGGGAGATATACTCCTAATATTAAGATTAGCTGTGGAGACTACATTTTTACCATCCTGTGAGGAGAGGAAGCTTTAATCATCATCAACCTTCAGCTCCCCGAGGATTACGCCAAGCCGTCGTGTCCTGTTCCATCCGCTCCAGGCTTTTCCATGATTTCATAATTTTTGTCTTAGTCTCTTTCCTTCAGTCATTCCTGTTGTTATGTTATATTCCAGCTTTCTTCATCTCAATACATGTCTGAAGGATGTGGATCGCTTCTTACTAACGATAGTAGTCAGCTTCTTTCGTGTATTGACTTATTTCAAGACTCCCTCATTACTTTCTTTGTAAGCTGTCTATGATATTCTTAACGTTCTTCTATAGAACCACATCTTTGTCGCCTCTCCTGCGTTTCCAACTTCTTTACTAATTGTCCATGACTCACTTGCATAATATATTAGGATTTGCTGTTTAAAACAACGGAGAGCTTTCTTTCTTACTACCATTGAAAAAGAGTTGTTACATAAAATATTGTTTATTTTATGGACCGCTGCTTTTGCCACGGCTATTCTGTTCTTCACTTCTATGACTCATCATCCGAAATTAGTACCATGCGTAGGTATTTAAGGCTGTTAACCTGTTTTAAAACTGTTCCATTTACTTTGATAGTGCATTTTGGAGAAGTTTTTTTTTTCTTCCAGATGACCATTACTTCAAAACAAATTAATACATCACAAAATTACCTTTATATCAAAACAGACAAAATACATGTCAAAACAGCACTGAATAACGCGTCTTCTATGCTATACATTATGTTTTAAACATTATTTTATGAACACGTAGCATAATTATCACTTGTATAAATAACAAGCGTATATATACATATTTACTCGTATTTGTATGTACACAAACTATTCTTTCCTCTATGTCCACTCACTACCAAATCTAGGTACTTATTTTCCTCTATGAAATCATCAGTATTGCACTTAACACAACTTCTTAACATCAAGCAAGGTCAGTGCTTTATTGTTATTGTTAATTCTTATTTTTTTTTTCTTTCTTCGTCTTGTGCCTTGGGGTGTGTTTTTTCTCCATGACATTTTTGATAGTTTTTGCTTTCTTTCCTTCAGTGTTACGTCCACAACACATCTATGTAGTCACCAGGCTCGGGCATATTTGAAAGTAGACTTAATGCCGCGCACTAGGCCAAGCATTACACCGTGTGTAGTTCCCAGATGTCTCTGGGGAGACAAAGAAAGAACAAGGCTACTGTTCCTGCATGCATGTCGCAAAAAGCGACTAATATGAGATTGCACATTTGGCTGGCAACCTCAGCAAATAAAACATATCGTTATAGAAACCACTGCTACAACAGTTTGTAAGCGCGGGCTTCCTCAAAAGGGGGGCAATCTGCACGGGTTGTCATGGGTTTCATGTTCAGTAATGAGTGAAAATGGGTATGATGATTATAAGCTAAGCATTGTTTGTTTGTTTTATCCATGAAAGAAAAGTAATCAGCTATCCTATGTAAATTTTCAGGAAAGATACATTTTTGAGTACCAGAGTGCCATGTACCATGCAACCATCAAACACTCAATAGCTTTGTTGACAAATCTCCCAGTGTTCATCAAACAGAAGCTTCAATGACATGTAATTTGTTAATTTAATGGTTCGATCCCCAGTTGAGGTGGGATTTTTTAGACCGCAAACGGCTCCGGGGTCGACCCAGCCTCATGAATTTGGTATCGGAGAACTCTGGGTAGGTTAAGGCGGCCGGCGTGATGCTGATCACATCACCCCTACTGTGCCGATGGTCAAGAAAATATGGGCCTAACACCATAGTCCCTATATGCCTCAATGAGCGTGTAACGGGAGCCTTTACCTTTTTTACTTTATTAATTTAATGCACATATAGTTAATAATAAACATTTGCTGAAAACACAATACACATTCTAACATTCTGAATCAACCAATCTTTTTTATGATGACAACAAATTGTAGACTAGCATAAATGTAAAAAGATGATACCATCCTATATCAACATAATATCACTATGATCACAATAATTCTTACTAACATAATTCATGTATTTATTCATAAGCGACCCAAAATAGAACAACCCATAGAATCAACTACAGCAAGTAGCGACAGATGTGGTATCCGAGGGTTGCTGCAGAGACAAGGGGAGACGAAGAAAGAGAAGAACTATGGTGCCTCAGGAAAGTCCTGAAGGGCGTCAAGTATGAGATTGTGCATAGGGCTGGCAGCTTCACCATGTAGAATAAGCTGTTACAGAAACCACTTGAACACCAGCACAGGAAGTGTTTTTAGCACGAAATTCCTGTTAGCTGGCTGTCTGCTATGGTGGCCCAATGTTCTTTAACAGAATAAACTGGAAAAGCATGTAGTTTGCTGAAGTCATGAAATTTAAAAATACTGATCTGACAATCGACTCTTCAAGTTAAGTATAATGAAAGAAAAGAGAGAGAGAGAGAGAGAGAGAGAGAGAGAGAGAGAGAGAGAGAGAGAGAGAGAAAGAGAAGAGAGAGTGTGGTCAGATAAATGTATGGCAAGTTGTTCCTAAGACTTTTCCCTAAGCCACAGGATTCATTATTCAATACAAATCATTACAACAACTTTACGGGAATATAAACAGCTTAGAGTGAAACAGTCAACCCAAGAAACCGTACTAAGCTTCTATTTCAGCTATGGCCTAGATCAGCTCATCAGCAAAATATAAAAAGGTAGTGTCATAACATAAACTGCCGAAGAGGAGTGAAGAGTTAGAGACTTCAATATACAAGGTCTATGAGCTGGGATGACTAGTTCTTTTCCTCACTGTCTTTGTTTTCCCCAACTCAAAAGTAGAGTCATATCCTCATTTACAGCCAGTTAGACTGGAACGTGACTCTACAAGGTTTCCATCCCGGAACCTGGAAACTTTTGTCGCGAGAGACAAGCGCTGTAACGGGACACTTTGAACAAAATATCCGTCGTTTTAAAACATCCAGTTCGGCAATTCTAATATGCAGCGCTAAGCACAGGCTTTGGCATATAATTTCAGACCTAAAGTTCTGTTATATTTGGATATGCGCTCTAATATAACCGACTAGGTTGAACGGAACGCGCCTCGCCAAAACGAGGCAAAATTTTATTTAAAAAAACAAACCAAGATTTTCGTAGCTAGATGCGGAGAGCATTAGGAACAATATCTACGGAACACTGCCATTAGATATAACAGATGATAACGTCACTGACAGAACTAGCAATAAACGTAGATGGTCGATTACTTTGCACGACATGGCAACACCATAAATCTAGGAACAAAGAAGCCACTGAAGTAATGAATACGATAGGCTTATAGTAATACTATTACAACAACAGTAATCTAGTAATAATACTATTGATTGTTATAGTAGCATTTATCAAGGTGATAATAGAAGCTTAGAAGTAGCAACGATTCAATCAATAACCACAAGAGTAATAACCGAGTATAGTATAGTCTTGGTTAATGTTTAAAGAGTAATTCCTGCTATTTTACATCTGCCAGTATACTTGCGTTCGTGGAGCCTATATTCTACGGTGCTCCTAGATGTATTTAAAAAAAAAAATTTTATTTTTTTTTCCCGGGAGGTGGGGTAAGACTGTAAAGGGCAATTTTTACTATCTTGCAATATAATACATTTATATTCTTATTATGTTCGCAAATATTTTGTAAGCAAAGTATTTCCTTTTTAAGTGCTTAAGGAGAAGTCATTTTTGGGTTGCTTCCCTTGAAAATAGTTCTGTCATCTTCGATCGGACTCCGCAGACGACTCTAGGCCTACTGCGATTTATTCTGTGGCTGGGTAGGAATAGATTGTTCTTGCTTCAGTATATCTATGGCCTGAATTTATACGTAGTGTTTGTATGAGTAGGACGAGTCTGTCTTATATATGGATATCTTTGCATTTCTAAGTCGAACTAATTTGGTTGTCGCTAGAAAAGGTCAAAGGCTATGCAGCGGAAGTATCGCTAGCAAAGGGTGTGATCGATGGCTGTCATCCTGTGAGGATGCCGAGTTTTGTTGTAGCAGGCTTTTTTGCCGAAATAGTGATCTAGATATGGATGGGGAAAAGGGATAATCATTTAGACATGTTGTATGTACTTTACCCCAGTGTTTATTCTCTTTTGCCAAGGAATGGCAAAGTTATATTTCGCATAAAAAGGTAAAACCAATTTATTATGAACTTGGGCTTCGCCATCGTTGTTGATAAGCAGATGCACAGTGGTACTTTTAAAAAGAATATCCATTCAAAGGAAGAAGACATTCCTATGTATCAGCACTGGATTGTATGATATTATTCAATTACCTCTATGAGAGAACCTATGAAGAAATGAGGACATTTAATGAATGACTAATTTTGGTCTATATTCTATAGTGAGTGAAGCTCACGAGAGAGAGAACAGCCATGTTGAAATTCATATACTTTGTATTTATCGAGTGAGAAAAAGGGTGCCTGTACTATCGCTCAATGAACCAAGAGATCACTGCTACATGTGAGAACCCATGTCTGGGATTCCTATATTATGAAATATATATATATTGAACTTTACGTGAAGGAATATTCGCTAGACGAGGTTAGGTCTAGGAGCCTTCCTATGTATTGGTTATGGTCTGACGTGCCCAGTCAGTAAAGCCAGATGATTTACATGATGGAACGCTGAATGCTTATTTACGAATGCTCCATTATGATATTTGCCAAGCATGAATGCTAACTTAAGATGATATTCCTGTGATCAACATTATGCTGTCTATGTCGACATTTGTTCCTGTAACCATACACGTACTGTCCAAGTGTGCGTCCCATTAAATGTTATAAAAAGACCACCGTAGTTCCAGTACTTCTTGAATTCGAACAGTGTGAGTATGAGTGATGTACTACCAACCTGTCAACTCTATCGAATCATTCTACCATTCGCGTACTGACATTCAGATACACACTCATTGTTTACACTCACATTCTTGTCGGAGCCTCATCACGTTCCAGGACAAGATGACCTGTATGACCAAAACTGTGCTGGGTTTGATGAGTTGACAATCGTTACACTTTACTACACCAGTCCCAACATCTACATTTATCCACTGGTGGACATTCACATCATTTAGCAAATAAAGCATGATTCAACAACTAGTAGCCAGTATGAGTTAACAACTACACACAAAGAAAGAGTTTTAACAATAGCTCCATAAATAACAGAAATATGATAGAAAAATAGAAAAGGCTGGACATATTGGTAAACGCATAACTGACTCAGGTTTGAAAATCTTTGCCCAAGTGTTACGCACAAATAATTACTTTTTCCAGTCTTTGTATGATCATTTTTCGTATGTATGATAATTTTTTGACTGAAAGGTGTATTATGTTTTTTACAGTCAAAGGGACATAACCCGAGATATCGAGACTACAATTTTTTAGGAGTTTGCCTTCTCTTGTATAGAGACACGTTCGGTCTATAATTTCTTGAACGAAGTGTGACCATATCTCCTTATTTGGTAGTATCAGTCAACTGTTGTAGATGTCTGAAACCTGTCTTAACGCTTCTGTTCATGACCATAAAAGGCGCGACTGTGTAAGACTTTTATCTCGAATGTTCTTAGAATCGTCTTATGTGAGCGGCGACTCAGATATTGGAGTTCTGCGCATGTCAAAACGGGTAGTTCGTTTGGTGTGTTCCGCCCAGCTCGGGAGTTTAGAAATGGTCTGAGCAGCGAGCGGACGCAATGTGCGTCTTGTGATTTTCTGAGGGAAATACATTGTCTTTGTGAGTTAGTTAGCTAACTAGACTATTTCCCAGTATTATTCAAGCCTGCCTGGAGGCATATGTTCGTGGTTGATTTCCGAAGAAAGGTAATTCCTCTTGTATTGAACTTTATGCTATCATCTAGAAGTTCGTCATTTTGTGGCTCCTTGCTCGCCTGTGTGATTCAAAATGGAGAGGTACTTTGACTAGGGTTTTCGCCACCGGTATCTTTATACCTGAACTAGTTATATATATATATGGGTCGCTCTAGACCAACAAGACTATTGTCTGTGTTCCAGGATTCGTTATATCAGAGATCACGTCCAAGTCAGATGGTTAGACTTAGGAAGGTTATAAGGGTCGGTTTGACCTGTATTCCATGTATGCTATTCACGTGCAGACAGTAAACGGACTTATTGTACACATCTGATCTGCTAGCATCAGGAAGGGAGCATTTATTATTGTCTATGAACATTGATGATCTGCAGCTGACACTGTTGCAGAAGTTATATGTATGAACCTTAGGCACCCAGATCTGTGCTATATATATATATATATATATATATATATATATATATATATATATATATATATATAAATAATATATATATATATATATATATATATATTATTTATACAGCTTCATGAACCAGAACTTTACGCTATCGAATATACAGAAGCTATCTGTTTACAATACAACTATTGAGTATTGAATCCTACATGACTATCAGCTAATATGATTTTGAATGCTGCATTCGTTAAACTATGCTGGTGATGACATAAATATCATGACTGTTTTGTGGCGTGCAATAAATGGTATAAAACATAAAGCGAAGTTACCATTTTCATGACTCTACACATCATGTTGCCTGTGTTGTACCCTGTGAACTATTCTACTGCAACATACACAGCAACACTATAAACCAGAGAAGACACCTACATCTTGCACTTTAATACCAGGTGTCGATAGGGGTGGCAAGTGGTCGTCAATCTTATAACGGAGCTAACGTACCTGGCATTTTTTGGCGCACCATTATTATTTTGGTTAAATCCACCCTTATCACCAAGTCAAATATGTTTTGACTTGATTTCATTGGTTACCCCCCCCCCCCCTTTACACCCCCCCCCCCCCCCCGACTAGTATAGAAAAGGAAAGGGGGAAAAGGCTGCAGATTTGCAGAGAACGTTTTGAAAAATCACCCAAAACTTAGTTGGGAATTTCAAACTGAAGTCAAGTATAGGATGCGTTGTTTCTATTGGCTGTAAGATTTAATATTGGCAAAAAGCATACTAGACTCTTGGCCATTTGAATAAAAATTTTCTGTACTAAAGTACGATGAGAAAAGAAGTGTTGATTGTAAAATAAATACTAATCTAACAGTCTGGACAACGGCAGAGAAACTTAGGCCATATTTGCCAGTCATCGTTACTTGTGTTATATTTCATTGAATTCGTAGTAAGAATGATTTATTTATTAATATGCCTTATTACAACTGCAAAAAGGTAGATACTGCTATTGGGAAAAGTGAAGGACATGCCGGGAGCAAAAATTATTGAGTCCTCAAATTGAACTATTTGAATGTTGTATATTGTTATGATTATTATTATTATTATTAGATCAGAATATGTTAGCAAGCCTCCGTGTTCCACGAACACTCATCAACATGCCTAGAGCGTTTATAATTAGGAAAAGAAGAGAAAATCATACAAAAGGAGATGTGTTTACTCCACTTTATTGTATTGAAGAAAACAATGTAAAATTACAGTGGCGTATCCGCCATATGGACCCGAGGTGTGGTCACAGTAGGTTGTAAAGTCATATGAATTAGGGGCTGGTGCACATGTATGCACACGAGGCTGACCCCATCATATCATGTATAAATAATTAATAGAAATATAAATCAAATATAAAAAGGCCAGGGTGTCTTTTTTTGCAGGGTTTTATTTCCTGTTACCAGCCGGTGACAGGAAACCTTATGAAATATTTGAAGACAGAAAGTCTCCAGTGAAAGTTTATACTGTCTGCAATTAGCCAGAAGGAGCTTCTGTGTGCTGACATATTCTATGCAGAGCATTGTGAACGTTTCCATCTACATAAAAGAAAATAAGTTGATGTGCCATTAGCTGGGCCATCTGACAGTTCATCGGGATAAAAAGTGTTTTCCCCAAAATTAACTATAAAGATAGGGGGCATAATGACAACCACAGCTCCTCCAATAAATGACTTACACTATTATGTACTAAAGAATACACCTACAGGATTAATATATTAATATTATTCTTATCGGACCAAGAGTCCAATTTTAGTTAACCATCAGTTGTAAAATATATTTTCCTCATTTTCAAAGACCTGTTCAAAAGAGATTGCAGGACAGGCAGATTAAAATTGTACAAAAAAAGAATTAATGTTCAAAAACTTAACCCACAGACTTATTCCTTTAATTATAGTGAGTTATAGTGTGTTGTGTTGATGAACAATCCTTTTCATTCCACCCCTAGACTCTGGTCACATACACCAGAAATAAAATACAGCCCGTGTGAGATCTAGAGAGGTAGCGTTAGGTACCCTGAGAATTCATCATCATTTTCATCAACTATTAGACTGAGGGTCTTACATAGCTTGACCTCACACGGTTGACACTTCCACAGCAATACACCATTCAATTATAACATCTTAACCTCTCCAGCAAATTAAACTTGCTACACAGATGTTCAGTTATAATGTTAATTTTCACCACCCGCTTTCTCACACAAGAAGAGACGGTTTTAGTTGACTGATTTAATCTAGGCGCGAATGATAGTGACATAAAAGAATTCACGTTATATTTCATTTTGTGTATTTATTGTAAGTGACTATTATTTAATACCATACGATGACAAACAGACGCCGACAATTTAATAGCTATTAACGACAGGCGATGTTTATGTAAGTGCGCGTATGGATCATTGAATAATAATTGACATTGTACGCTGATCGTTGATCGCGCGTAAGGGGCGAGGATGGTTGCATATCCTCATTCGACCTGAAATCTCAGCACTAGCGAAAGCTGACCAAATAGGCGTAAAAGAAAGACACCGTGGGCCTTTTAAATTTAATCAGGGCTGACGGAGTGGATAAGAGATCGTCTTATCCCCGTCCGTGTGCATATATGTAGATATATAGAATAGTAGCATTTTTCCAAAAATGGTTCTTTTATTCCTAGCAGACTTGATCACAAGGGCGTCCAGTGGTCTTTTTCTTTACTGATTGGTTAATGTTGTCTTTTCTTGGCTTGTGCGTCACAAATTTCATTTGTGAGCAAGGATTGGCCAAAGATACATGAGAAACATTTTAACTTGTAAAGTTAACTGGACTTACAAAACCCAGCAATATTTAAAAAAATTTTATTAGCTCACTGGGGTATACAAAATAATACTCCCGACTTCTGACAGACGTATTCAAGCGGACATATCCAGAAAGTTACGCTGTTTTAGAATCGGCACTCTCCCATATAGTCAGATGATAGGATTACCATCATCATCATTTGTAACATTTTTAACAACCAGATGTTTCCCAATACTGGAATTATTTCCTCCTTTTTTAACTGTGAATCTCAAGAGCACGTTTTGCTATACTAACTATTCGCGGTGACAATTTGTTCATCCAGGGAAAATTAAAACACCAGATTCGGCGTTCACCTCGCTAGTCTTATTTGTTAGAGAATGGACTGGGGCCAATTTGGGAAATAAAAACCTGGCATTTTTATATTCAGGATAATTGTATTTCCAAGGGATATCACCAAGAGTAGGTAAGCGTAAATGAGTGGCCGCTGTATGACAGAGAGAGTAAATATTTTTCTTTCTTACAGGAATTGTACCAACATTGGATTTTGCATAAACTTGTTTACTTTACCGGGTAGCATATAGTAGGAACCTGTTTCTTTACTGTCTATTCTGTAACATAGTGCTAATTTTTGACCTTTGGGTTATTAACTTTTTGGGTTCCTTTCTCAATAGGAGGGAGGGCACAATTATTCGGCTATTTCATATGTATGTAAATCTGATTTTAATTGATCTTTCTTTAGATATTTGGTGTTGTCAAGTTTAATGATAATAAACAACACAGAAAACTTACCTTTGTGTGTTGGTCAAGCCCATACCCAATTAACCGTAGTTTTTCACGTGTGTGTGTCTTGTTGTCACATAGCTGTGTGTGTGTGTGTGTAGTTAAACTTATATTTATATGTATGAGGAGGGAAAGGTTGTCTTGTACTAACATTTAGTCGTATAGATAGGCTGGACTAGAGAAACTTACTCATTCCAGAGACATATCTTCTCCTTAAACTATTCACCTGTGAATATCTATTTCTCACACTTTTTTTCTCAAGTACTTATCACCATCCACTCTTCTCAGACGGGACCAAAAATAACTTCCAAACCTATCGGTACGACAGACACCAGAAACAAACGAAGAAAAATATAGACAACTATGAATAAAAAAAAGAAAAAAATATAAACAACCAGAGAAAAACAAAAGAAAATATATGTAACCAGAAGCAAACAGAAGAAAGTATAGACAACGAGAAACAAACGAAGGGAAATATAGACAACCAGAAATGAAGAAAGAGAAAATATAGACAACCAGAGAAAAAAGTGGGAAAAAACAAAGAAAAAAATGAAGGAAAATATTGACAGCCGGAAATAAAGAAAGAAAAATATAGACGACCAGAAATAAATAAAGAAAAAATATAGACAACCGGAAATAAAGAAAGAAAAAAAAATATTCAACAGAAAATAATCAAAGGAAATATAGACAAACAGAAATAGACGCAGAAAAATTTAGACAACCGGAAACAAACAATATGAACCATAGTTAATCAGAAGAAATCACAAAAGTATTTCTATAGAACAGTATTGACTACCTAACATGAAGTAGGTGGAAGATACTGAGTACTTAGCGTGGAAGTAGGTGGACAATTCTGACTACCTAACATGAAGTAGGTGGACAATTCTGACTACCTAACATGAAGTAGGTGGACAAAAATGACTACCTAACATGGAGTAGGTGGACAATAATGACTACCTAACATGGAGTAGGTGGACAATACTGACTACCTAACATGGAGTAGGTGGACAATACTGACTACCTAATATGGAGTAGGTGGGCAATAATGACTACCTAACATGGAGTAGATGGACAATACTGACTACCTAACATGGAGTAGGTGGACAATACTGACTACCTAATATGGAGTAGGTGGACAATAATGACTACCTAACATGGAAGTAGGTGGATGATACTGAATACCTAACATGGGAGTCGACTTTACAGAAGGCAACTGAGAACACGGACAGCACATAAGTCAGTGAGGACATCCTGTAGGAGACCAACGCTAGAGGATAGTTTATTACACATTTCAGAAGCCATAGACACGCTAGTAGGTCTGGCTGTTGAAGATGTATAAGTGCGGGTGTGCATATGTGAGTGAGTAAAATCTGGCAAACTGATACAAGTACAATGTAACTTGCAAGTAAAGGCTTTCAGTCAAAGCATACAGCGCACATTTTAATCAACAAATTTCATATCATATTAAAAACTAGTATAACAAGCACATGATAGTGAAACAATGTATCATTGTACATAACAAAGGATTATGTTGATAAGAGAAAGTAATACGCCAAAATAAATGGGAATAATAATGGTGCACCCTTTCTGTTGCATGTCCTGATGACGTCACTAAGTTTTCCTGTTGTTATTTTGTTCACATCCATTACGTTTCAACTTTATTGGGTCTCCCTAGACATATTTGTCACGACGTATGGTCAATGCACCTTGAAACAAAATTGAAGGGCCTGCGTGCTCTTACAATGGGCGTTCAATAGACTGCTTCTTTTCTGTATTGTCTCGAAGCATTGTCGATGGTATTCTTTGTTCGTTGACACAACTTTTCACTTTTACAATTAGTAATATGGGTATTCGTCTTCTTCTTCCTCGTTCGTGCTGAAAAGGACGTTGGTTGCGTTGTGTCGCCGTTTACAGCGGAGCTGCGATATTTGCGCCTTTCGGCCCGAAACATCTGACTTCCGCATGGCATTTTTTGGGACCGGATTTGCCTTCCCTCTTCGATCACTACGCTCTCGGCCAGACTGCAGTGATGCACCCTATTTCCAGGACCATCACTTGGAAGTAGAGTGGGGTCTTGGTCAGCTCTGGTTCGCTGACCCTGACGCAAGCAGTCAAGCTATGAGTCGCTGACTGCATTCATCTCTTTTGCTGCTTCTTCGGTCCCATATGGGTATTCATGTCCCTATATAAGCGATATTTACGTAAGTTACTTCCCTTTCTCATAGAATAATTGTACTTACGTATGCTCATGTTCATGTATACAATACTTAGAGCAGGAGTACGAATTACCGTTCTTATGATGTGTCTTAAATTGGCTGGTGTCAAATTATGTATTTTCAGGTTCCCTATAACATGGGCTTTCATCTTTACCATGGAACGTTCCCCTGCCCCGTTACCAGGCTTTCTGCTGTTCGATTCTTGTGCTGGCAGCTCATCTGGTTGCACTCAGACAAGATGTCCGTACCCTGTATCTCTCTCCACCAGTTACATAACCTGCTCCTTCGATCTCCGACACTGACCATTGCAATTTAACCCAGGCATATCATCTCGCGACTCGTATAATTCTAGGAGGTCTCTAATGATACACCAAAAGAATTTTCCTACTGCTACGACATGCATTATACAAGGCGATCAGTAGGAGGTTGTGTATGAGGATGACAACTTTAACACATCAAATAAATTCCTACACAAACCCCCTGTGAGGAATTAAAGTGATTGGATTTGCAACAGGCCCCATGTCTCGTTTTCTTGCATTTTATTTACGTTTTTTCAGGGAAGGATTACTGTGGGATTTTTTATCTTATTCGTTTTTTTTCCTTCTCTTTGTATAATAAGGGTGTTTGGACTTTTTGTGTAGATTAAGTATTACGGTTTCTAGAAAGGATAGTAGGTTTAACTTGTAGACTGGCACCAGTGCGCTGTTTCATTAAGAAAATCGCGATCAGGGAGTATTTTATAGAATAACATAATGGCAGAGCATTTTTTGTTTCTTTCCCAGTGAGCGCGCCGGAATTATTAGGAAGGGTAATTCAGACCCTCTATGCAACGCAATAGTTGGGGGTAGTGGGGGAGATTAAGCGCGTGGAACAGATAGCAACGGAATTCTTCCGGCCTGTTGATTGGGTCAGTGGTTGACCCGTTTAAGAACAAAGCCAGGGAGTGACGCACGCTTAGCGTGGTTGCCGGCCTTGGGGCTTGTAATAAATACGCAGGTTTCCAGGCAGAGTTCTCTGAGATTTTAGAACTTCTACACCGTCGAAAAGAACTGCCTGTATTTTATATATACAGAGCCGATTTGCTCTTTCAAGAGAAATTCGTTGCTGGTAAATATGAAGTTATTTAAGCTTGAATAGTCTATAAGATTTTAGCAGAGTTTGTTTCTAAGAGTTAAGTTTATTCATAGTATAAGAGCCATCTAAGGATATTTGCTAGAAATAATAATAACGTGAACGCGCTAGAAGGAATGTTAGGCAGGAGTGAGGAATTCGGATAGTCTTCTCAGAGTAGATCCTAGGTCATATTGGGTATTGTAATTAATTAGGTTATTACTGTTATATTGTCAGAAGACAGGGGTAATTACTATTTCTTGGGTGCGTGATCTAATAATATTGCAGCTCTAATAATATTGCAGCGCAAAACACGCGCGCGGAATTTATTATATTTTATAACAGACAGGCCATTGATTACCCTCTTATCGACAGGATAGCGTAAAGGTGCATTTATTCTTTTATGAGATAAGGGAAGCTCACAGATTTAAGATATGGAGTGTTTAAATTGTGAGTCACGATGAAAATTCATTGTGATTTTCTCAGATTTTGAGAGGGCGCACGTAAGCGCTAACTGTAGTTTTCTAGTGGGCTAATTGAATAACGGAAGGGGAAGTGAAAGAGAAGAGCGTGACTGTATTTTCTAAGCTAGTTTTCAGTTCCTGAAGAATATCAACATGTAACTTTATATGAATAGGGTGTAAAATATATTTTCTGACACAGAGAAGATTTTCCCAATGTTTGATTTACAATGTTGGTAGAGTAAATACGCTAGATAGTTGGTGTGTGTATTTAATTGTTCTTTAAGTGTGTGTAAATTAACAGCGGGCTCATTTGGGTAGCGCTGTTGTTAAGAATGAGTGAATTTAACAAATTATGTTAGAGCATAGGTAATTGTGTATTTTTCTCTGTGTGAGTAAACCATGCTGTTTTTTTAATTCAGCAGTTACGGGATTTAATAAATCCTAAAACATTGAGATATATATTTATAGTGGTGAATTAATGGAGACGGGAGGTTATGGTCTCGGGTGAAGTCTATGGTATTGTGATTTAGCGAGGAAACACCTCGATCTTTGTTTAATAGTAGGGCCAGGAATTTACCGGCAACAGGTTCATTCAGGGGTCGGAATGTTATGACGGCTAACGGAGCCTCCAGCATTTAAGAGATTAAGCCAGCTGAGTCTGGAGATTAGAGTTGTCGATAGGACAGTATTTGAGGGGAAGCAGGGTAGGCATCTTTACGGATCGCTAGCGCGATTACAGAAGAGAAAGGTGAGTGGTATTGAGTTAAGTGTTGAAGATTTGGAAGTTAAGGGTTAAGGATATGGAAAATTTGTTGTGCTATATATATATATATATATATATATATATATATATATATATATATATATATATATATATATATATATATATATATATATATATATATATATATATATGTGACAGGGGCTAGGTGGTACCTCACACCCCAGACCCGTGCACCAAGAAAATTTATAAAGGATCGTTTGACAGTGGTTGCAATTATTGGTTGCTTGCAACCCTCTCAGCAGCAGAATTAACAATTCAAGCAACCCAAAGCCTTATGCAGATCAACATTTAATTCTACCGAACAGAACCGAACACCAAACAAACAATCCAACAAACAATCAAACGAACAATCCAACGAACAATCCAACGAACACCCAGTCAGTGTTCATAGACTGTCTGAAAAACAATAAATAAAACAATGTCTAAGTGAACATCGATAGCATGAATAATAACACTTACCATACAGAAAACATGCGCCCACCTGATATCATCAACTATCTCACACACTCATGCGTGTCGTCCAATGCGACTAGTATGGTGTTGTGCATGAGGCTGGCAATCGCACCGGGTAACATAGGTTGCTACCGAAACCACTACTGCAAAAGCATCTGAATGCTCCATGCTGAGGTAAACCACACCGGTGGCCCCATGCTCCCTCAGGAGCGGAGAAGAGAAATATACATCTGGTACGCCCACGTGCTCTCACAAACCATGTTCACATAACAATAATAATCAACTGGACATAAAATAATATTCTTCAATACATGTACAACAAATAATCTCAATAATGAGAATTAACTACTACCTCTCAACCGACCCACATCAACACTCGTTCCCGCACTCTGAACATGTCGTAAGTGACGACCGGTGCGCCTGGCCACAAACGTGTCATATGTGACCCCTGACGAGATTGGGAACTCATCACATGAAACACATTATTACAGGAACAACCACTGTAACAGCATAAAAATGCTTCTGTTGACTTGTGGTGGACACCAGCCGCATTGGTGTTTCCATGCTCCACCGGGAGCAAACAGAGAAACACCTGTCTCAACTTGCCTTACGCACCAGAAATCTAAATGACTATTCTCCCTTCTAAGTAACCACTAAAGATAAACAGTAGAATAATCAATAATCGTGAAATACACTTAATTACTTTTACATTAAAGGATAAAATAAAATTACTCTTACATTAAAGAATAATATTCTTGGCTTTAACCAAAAACTGGAACTAAATACACCGCGTGTCGCTCGGCATAACATATTATAGGTTTAACACGCGGAGCGTGTTTGCTCAGACTCGCTATCACCGCCTTTTATCACCACGAGGTTGCTATCTTGCGATTGTTAATCTTATCTAAATTTCGCAGTGAAATAGCCTCACACTATGTCTGCCTTTCTGAAGAATGAAATAATCGCTCTTAAACTTTCACATCTATCTATCTATCTATTTATTCCATTAAACATTAAAATAGCCACATCGATATAATTTCAGAATCCTAGAAAACTAATGCTAATTTAAATTAACTCACGTGCTCAAGGCATTTACAGCTTCGTTCTTGTGTGTCTTCTTAGTCTGTTCTCACTGGGCGGCTCTCTCAAACATAGACCGGTTTCGCGGCTTGCTACCCCTTTTTATAAGCCCTGGCCTAACCACTCAATTTACTGCGCGCTTACGCGCATTAATCTACGCCACACAGATAACACACGCGATTATGCTCCAGAATGCATGAAATCACAGATATACACAACTAGAGCAAAAACACAACTAATATGTAGGCTTATTATGGCCTTGTAATAAATCTGCTTGAAGATAACGTGATCAAAAGGCACTAAACCACATAGACAACATGACTGCCCAGATGGGGCCAGCGCCGAGAACGACAGATCTCAAGATGGCGCTGTCACACATATATATATATATATATATATATATATATATATATATATATATATATATATATATATATATATATATATATATATATATATATATATATATATATATATATATATATGTGTATGTATATATATATATTTGTTATTGTTTTGTCCACAGCAGATATTTTCCAGGCGTGGCAGCTAGGGCGTCAGTAGTCCTTCACCTTGCTACAAGTTCGTCGATCTTCTCAGGAGAAGAAGAGTCGGCAGAGCCAGAAAAGAAAGTGGAGTGGTGACGCGGTGGTCACTGGTGCAAAAGTCGGTTTTTGTACCCAAGAGAGAGCTTGCAGCTGGAAGCACAGACTTCTTCAGCAAGAACAGATGTTCTTAACAAATTCGGAGCTGTTTACGCTCAGATACAGCACACACTGATCCTAGGCGCAGGGCTTAGAGGTGTCGTGAATTTCGGGCATACTAATCCCGACAGCCCTAAACCCAAGAGAGGGGTAAAGTGGGCCTGTGCATGCAGAGTCGTCACTGGTAGTGCCGAAGAGAGTTCAAGTCAAGAAACCAGAGTACCAATTCAAGTTAGCAGCTACAACGGCAGTCAGAGGAAAGAGGGCAAAAATACCTCTGAGCTGCACTAGATAGAGAGAAGGAGAGTAGTGGAGGAGTCGTTTCTGTAGGAACTAGGAGTGTCAGACAGGCACTGAACATAACATTATAACTCAGCAATTCATCTTTAGTTGTGTAGGAGATGATAGAAGGACCTTGTGTTTGTCACAGAACTTTTAGCCTATAGTGGAGCAGCGGTGTAGGCACGTCAATTGGTTAGAAACACGTCTGCAGACAGACGGACAGTAGAAGTTAGGGTGTGTTTACATGATATAAGGTTGATTAGGAGAAAGACGGATCTGTTGTTAGAGATCCCCCTTCACATGTTGTTGTATTTCTTGCTTTTCTTATTTCAGGTTCGAGGGAGAGGGCAACTGTGTGGGGTTATCATACCTAATCACTTGAAATTAATTGTTATGTTCTTTTCCAGGTGTGTGTTTATGCATTGTATTTTATTTGTAGTATGTTATTCTGAAATTCCCCTCTACACCTCACGGTAGAAGGGGAACGACTAAGTAAGTATTCTGAAATTCTGGTTGTGTTTGTAAATAAAATCTATTCAAACTGTAGGCTGGATCAGTCACTTACTTAAACCTATATGTTGTCTGTATAGTGGTGTCTGTTTTGTTAAGTAATTAAACCTTATCCCAGTCTTGGTAGTTAGAGGTAGTGAGGCTATAGCATAACATTACGTCACCTAGTGGCAAGGGAGGGTCAATTTAGGTTCTCTACCCTTGACGCCAATAGCCTCATCTCCCACAGTCACTGTCATTTTTCTTCTGAAATCTATCTTCTTAGTCTTTCTTTCCACTAGGGTCTAGTCTATTTAGGTAGGCCGCCTCTAGTCATAAATCCACTTCGTGACACCCCCGCTGCCACAGTATGAGACCACGTTTTGCAAGCTTCTTGCAATGAGATCAATTGTAGTGTGGTTCTATACTCTGTATGGAGTGCAAAGGAAAATAATGATTTTGATGATGATGACGATGATGATATAATGATGACGATGTTGCTATCTTGCGTACTATGATCCTACTCTGTTTTACTTATACAGTCTCATTGTTAATACGGGTAACAAAGAGTTGTTTTCAGGGTGCTATTTATTAAATGTCAGAGGTACTTAAACTTTTGCATAGGTAATCAAACACATAAAAACTCAAACTTGCATATTTGTGTTAAAGCACAGTGTCAGGTATAACCAAATATCTACATATGTAATGTGACGGGAAACGAAGTATCTACACACAGTCATGCATAATCAATTGTCCCCATATGGCGAATAATACAAAGATTAATATCCACATATGCACAGTTTCGCATAAGTAAATATCCAGATATGCACAGTGAGTTATAACCAAATGTGGACACTTGCGCAGTATCGTAACAGAATATTTACACATGCACATTGGAAACAAACAAAGGAAGTTTTTATTTTCTTTCATTAGGTGTCAGTTCTAACTGTACACTACATAGATTCACTTTGTACCTTCCCCCTTTAGTCACAAGCCTCCACCCAGTCATGCACTCCCTCAACTATACAATCTCTCAAACACTGAAAAAAGCTCATAACGGGGGTGGGGGGGGGGGGGGGGGGGGGCTAATCCCGTTACATGCCGATTGAGAATATGGTGTTAAGCTCATATTTTCTTGACCATACGGTACACTATGGGTGATGTGGTTAGCATCACGCCGCCCGCTTTAACCTTACCAGAATTACTCTGGTACCCGATTTATGAGGCTGGGTCGACCCCAGAGCCGTTAGTGATCTAAAAAATGCCACTTCAACTGGAGATCGAACCATAGATACCAAGCTAGGAAGCCAGAGCACTAACCACTGCACCACCGTGGCTCTAAAAACTCATACAAACACACACACACACACACACACACAAGAATTCATCTTCTTCTGCACCTGTAAGCTGCGACCAGTACACGTGCTGTCACGTGCTAAATGCTGAGCCCACGTGCGTTACACCAATCAGTGACGTTCTTTTCATCTTTAATATCTCTTATGCCTGTCACCAGTTCTCTTCTATATGTCTCTGGGTCTCCTTGTCATTTCTGAATTGAAGATTCAGGAGAAGTATTGCTTTTAGGTGGGTTCCCCAATGTGTACCCTTTGCTTCAACAACATCTTTTTTACTCGCCACTTGTTCAACTAGATGTTTTTGGTTCTGTAAATAAACTCAGCTATCAGTAATCCTGTCATAATATTGCCCCATGAAATCCACGGTGGGATTCCAAGAAAGAACACGCCAACTATTTACTCACACATGTCGTACAAGGTAACTAACAGGAGGTTGTGCGTGTGCCTGGAAATTCCATCATGTAAAATAATGGTGACAGAAACCCCCACTTCAACAGCACGAAAACTTTGGGGGCCGCCTTCCTGCCAGAGAGTCAGCTTACTGGTGACTCCATGCTCCATAAGGAGCAAGAAATGCATTAATGAAACATAATGTCCCGATCATTCATACAAGCATTAATAAAACATAATGTCCCGATCATTCATACAAGCATTAATAAAACATAATGTCCCGATCATTCATACAAGCATTAACAAAACACAATAACCTTATCATTCATACAAGCATTAATAAAACATAATGTCCCGATCATTCATACAAGCATTAATAAAACATAATGTCCCGATCATTCATATAAGCATTAATAAAACACAAAAACCTGATCATTCATACAAGCATTAATAAAACATAATGTCCCGATCATTCATCATCATCATCAAAATACATAATTCCCACCGTAAGTACTTGGTCGGTCGGTCGGACGGTCAGTCGGTCAGTCACATTTTGCACACCGTAATTTGCGCACTTGTTTCTATTTTCGAGGGAGTGCATTAATTTTCAACCACAGCTAAGGGAGTGCAAACTGCGGTTGAAAGTTAGACAATAATTGTATTGTTTCCCCTTATATGTACTCTCGCGAAAATAGAAAACAGTGCGCAAATGAAGGTGTGGATGAACAGTTTGATTATGGAAAGAAGCCAACAATACGATTGATAAACAGTACATGAACTGGAGTTTCGTCAAACTTCAAACGTTGTTCTCAGAGGCAGTATGTTGACCAAGGCTTCTCAGAAGCGGTAAGTCGACCAGGGCAAGATTTTAAAAGATGCACGAACAATTACGAGACATGCTGTCATAAAAGAAATGTTAGTTATTTAGTCAATTTCCGGTCCATTAGAACATTATCAGTGCTCCACATGTCATTCAGGAAGGTTACTCCATGTCTTCATATTTAATACATCCATGTAATTTTCACTACAAATATATAAAGACGGTCGCCTGCAATGAAATGACCACAGTAGTAATAGTACCGTCTGTAATACACGTAACAGAAACAACACACTATAATTAAAAACCTGTCAATTTTGACGGGTTATTGCTAGTAAAGCATAATGTCCCAATTATTGATACAAGCATTAATAAAACATAATGTTCCAATCATTCATACAAGCATTCAAATCCTCACACGAATACTCAAACAAACGCTCAACAATAAAGCTCAATAAACATAGACCAGTTGGGTCAAGTCATGTAATAGGATCTGGTCATGTTGTAAATTTAAGTCAAGTAGGTTCAAGTCAAGTCATGTAGTAGGTTTAAATCAAGTCATGTAGTAGGTTCAAATCATGTCATGTGGAAGGTACAAATCATGTCATGTGGAAGGTACAAGTCATGTCATGTATAGATTCAAGTCAAAAAATGTAGCAGGCTCAAGTCAAGTCATGTAGTAGGTTCGTGTCAAGTCATGTAGTAGGTTCAAGTCAAATCATGAAGTAGGTTCATGTCAAGTCATGTAGGTTCAGATCAAGTCATGTAGCAGGTTCAAGTCAAATCATGTAGGTTCATGTCAAGTCATGTAGTAGGTTCATGTCAAGTGATGTAGTAGGTTCATGTCAAGTCATGTAGTAGGTTCATGTCAAGTCATGTAGGTTCATGTCAAGTCATGTAGTAAGTTCATGTCAAGTCATGTAGGTTCAGGTCAAGTCATATAGTAGTTCATGTCAAGTCAAGCACGTTCAGGTCAAGTCATGTAGTAGTTTTATGTAAAGTCATGTAGTAGGTTCAAGTCAAATCATGTAGTAGGGTCACGTCATGTCATAGGTGCAAGGCAAGTCATGTAGGTTCAGGTCATGTCATGTAGTAGGTTCATTTCAAGTCATGTAGTAGGTTCATGTCAAGTTATGTAGTAGGTTCATGTCATGTAGTAAATTTCAGTCAAGTTATGTAGTGGGCTCAAGTCAAGTCATGTAGAAGGTTCATGTAATTGTCTCACGTCATGTAGTAGCTTCAGTCATGTAGTAGCTTCAAGTTGTGTAGTACGTTCAAGGCATGTTGCAAGTTCTAATCACGTAACAGGTTTAAGTCATATAGTAAGTTCTAGTCTCGTAGCAGGAATAAGTCACGTAGTTGGTTCAAGCCTTTGGTGTGTTTTTTTGTTGCATGCACATTATCTCAACCTCAGAGTTGACTGATGACCACAGTCAAAAGGTCGAATCCCGACATCTTGAGTTAAAACAGCAGCAATGTTTCCGAGCTCTGAGAACCAAGTCAATTCAGTTTATCTAACCGTAGATCTAGTCGTAGATCTAGCCGGAACCAAGGAAGAGCAGGATACCCCCTGTTGCAATGACGAGGCCTCCCAGGATGCTCAGAGTGAACGAGTACCCGTGCGTGACTTGATGACGCATCGGCATACCAGCAGACCACGTGATAACACATATCAGGATGAATGCCACTGTTAGTGATAAAAAACAGTGTTGAAATCATTGAAAAGTTTCATCATCATATATTTATTAAGTGTGCTTTATAATTCTTAATAACATTGTGCCACCTGCGTCGGTTTAAAAAAAATGTCGGTCGTTGTCAAACTAACATCTCAATATTGGAAAAAGGAGAGGAAAAAAGAAACACTGAAGAACCAATTTAAATACATATATATATATATATATATATATATATATATATATATATATATATATATATATATATATATATATATATATATTTATATATATATATATATATATATATATATATATATATATATATATTATATATATATATATATATATATATATATATATATATATATATATATATATATATATATATATATATATATATATATATATATATATATATATATATATATATATATATATATATATATATATATATATATATATATATATATAAATCCTAACTACATAGGCATTATTTTTGATCGCCGTCTGACTTGGAAAAAACAGGTTGACAGAAATCGAATGAGAGCAAGACAAAGAATGGCAATTATGAAAAAACTTGCTGGAACAACTTGGGGTGCAGATGAGAAAGTGCTTAAGACGTTTTACACAGGGCGAGTGAGGCCAGTTCTTGAATATGGCATGGCAGCATGGGCAACAGCAGCTAAGACAAACTTCGATAAAATTAGCAGACTCCAAAATCAAGCAATGAGAATTATAACGGGAGGCATGAAGTCAATACCTATAACAGAACTCGAAAAGATTACATGCCTCCAACCAATGACAGATAGAAGAGACTGCAGGGCTCAGCAACAGGCCGAAAAATTCAAAAGACTAACAGACCACCCAATGTGCCATAGAATAAATGTTCTTAGAAGGCAAAGACTCAAACGAAGTAATTTTGTAGAATCAACCAAACCACAAATGAGAGCAGTATCCATAGATGAAATATCCACCGTTAAACACATCTACACTGCACACAAGCTTCCAGTTTGGAAACAAAATCGTTTCCCTAAAATGATAGAAAACATTCCTGGAATTGAAAGTAAAAAGAGCCAAACTGCAACGGATAGAAAATCCATAGCGACAAAATCCATAGAGAAACATTATCCACGCAACACCTGGACCCATGCATACACAGATGGATCAGCAACAAATGCAACAGAAAATGGAGGTGGGGGTGTCTTTCTGACCTTAAGCACTGGTGCAGAAAAAAGGATGTCAGTGGCGACAGGACGATTCTCCATCAACTTCAGAGCAGAGGCAGAGGCCTTGAAAACTGCAGCAGAGGTTATATTGACAGAAGAAAGGGCAGAGAGAAAAGTTGCTTTCTTTTCTGATGCACAGTCAATAAAGCAACGTTGAAAAGCCAAAACAATACAGACCTGGATGATCTCAGAGTAGTGCTCCACAAACTTTGTCAACGATTCAAAGTGTTGTGATCCAATGGATCCCATCTCATTGTAACATCGCCGGCAATGAAGAGGCTGACAGAATGGCAAAAGAAGGTTCATATCTACCTCAGCCTGATGCAAGCATAACTTTTGAGGAGGCAAAGAGTTTTATCAGAATCAGTTACAGAAACATATGGAATGTAGAACATCCAGGGCACACACATAATGATGCTTACTACCAGCTCCACAGAACAGAACAAGTGGTAATCTTCAGACTCCGCACTGGCCACAACAGATTGAGATACCATCTATTCAACAAGCTAAAGATAGGAACTACCGATCAGTGTAACTGTGGCACTGATAAAATGACTGCTGAACATCTGCTTCAAAGTTGCCCCTTATATGTGGTACAGAGAAAGTGCATATGGCGGACACCAGCTCCTTTCGTGGAAAAGCTTTACGGGGATTCAAATAGCCTCAAACTGACTACAGCTTTCTTTGAGAACATTCAAGTGGACGTCTGAGAGTGTACGAAGAAGAAGAAGATAAATATATATATATATATATATATATATATATATATATATATATATATATATATATATATATATATATATATATATATATATATATATATATATATATGACTGCTATAAATAAAAAGTATATAACATTAAGACCACAAAGTGGTAAAAGAACTACAAAATGGAGTTGAAAGCTTCGTTTAACGTAATTTTTACTAACATCAAACAACTCACGTTATAAACATGTTATTAATCTGTATTTTAGAACCTGTCTTTCTAAGTTTATTCAGGGGACGCAACAAGTTAATTGTGTAATGAAAGTTAGACATTAATTGTTTTGTCTCCCTTAAATCATTGGATTTGTCGTTCGTTTTCGAACAGTTTCTGATTTTAGTGTTCCATTTCCTATTTTCAAACTATAAACAAAAGATTAAAGAATGTTACCGCAGTTTTACCTGACGGTAGGAGAGAGCTAGCCAGACATATCACTTGTCCAGTTTTCTTTTTCTTTTTCCATTCGTCACGTACAGATCTACCCCTGCTATTAGTAGAATGCAATCGACTCTGTGCCCACCCCTGTGATATACAGTTGTACTGCTGATAGAACAATTTTCGTGCATCTTCATCTAGAAAATGTTTGATTTTAGCTAACTGGTAAACTTTCTGTGCCGTTTGCTTGGTCAGTGCATGAACATGTGAGTTCCAATTTAGATGCTGGTCAACGACTATTCCTAGAGTTTTATGTTCATTAACGTTTTCAATTGGTGAGGTACCAATATAGATCTGAAGTGTTGTTTTCTCTGAATTTTGTAATTTTTGTCTAGTTGATATTAAGATGCACTTTGTTTTAATTATATTTATTAGCATGCGATTTCCAATGCTCAACTTAATCAGATTGTCTGTATCTTTTTGTAACGATAGTTCGAGTGTGTTGCAACTTGTATCACTCGTGTAGACAGTAAAGTCATCAGCCAATAGGTCACGGATGCGTGCTCGACGTGTAGTGGAAGGTCATTAATGTATATGGCAAAAAGTAGAGGCCCAAGAATAGAACCCTGAGGAACGCCGGTATTTATTACGGTTGGGTTTGAGCAAGAGTTATTGTGAGAAACTACATGTTTTCTGTCTGACAGGAATGATTTAATTATCGTCACTAGTTGAAGGTTTACTTTTGATGTTTCTAGTTTTCTAATTAAAATAGTGAAATCTATCATATCAAACGCTTTTTTAAAGTATACAAAAACTGCCCCACATATGTTATCGTTATTAATATTTAAGTGCCAGTTGTCAATCATCTTAGTTAGAGCTGTGTGACATGAATGTTTAGGTCTAAACCCCGACTGACTATCAATTAGCAAGCCGTAGTTAACTAGGTGCTGTAGTGTTATTATATGTATGTGTTTTTCTAGTGGGTTTGATAGTGATGATATTAAGGAGATTGGCCTATAGTTACCAAGGTTATTATTGTCGGAAGAGCCAGGTTTTAAGAGAGGATATACCTTAGCGACTTTAAAGTGCCACGGAAATTAACTCCGTGCGATACATTGATTGTATATGTATGTAAGCGAATCACTAATAGCTAAAGCCGCATAACGCAGTATTCGATTACTGACTCCGTCAAGTCCTGATGAGTTATTATCTTTAAGGCCTAGAAGATAGTTATACACGTCATTAACTGTCATAAACAGAATGTTGGATGGGATTGTGTTGGTACATTTGTTCTCACAAAATACTGACAGCCTGCCTAAGTCACAAGGTGAATTTGGTATTGTAGATTTAAGACTGTTTATTTCTGCTTGAAGGTAATTGTTGAAGTCTGTGCAGTTTATTTCTTGGAGCTTTATATTTATTCTTTGACCACATGCAACATATAGGATAGTGGTCACTTATCGCGACAGTAAGAACAGAGCATTCTATAATGTTTTCTGCACAGGTGACGTAGATGTGGTCAATTGTTGTGGATGATGTTTTTGTTACCCTGGTAGGCTGGTTGACTATTTGTTTTAGGTTGTAAGATAGTATGATGTTTTCCCACGTTTGGTTTGTGTTGTGCATGTCGATGTTGAAATCGCCTAGAAGAATAATTTCTTTGGTAGTGGTAAATACTGTATCCATCATAGTGGTGAAATCTTCATACCAGATGGTTCCTGCACTGGGATTTCTGTAAAGATACCCGACTAGAAATTGTCCCTCAGTCGGTAGTTTTATTTATAACCATATGCACTCGGTCTCTGCTGTCTCTAAATCGCTTCTGTGGCGATAACTAATAGAAGTGGAAATATATACTACTATACCTGTTTCTAGCTTCCTACTTGAGTCTCGCCGAACTGTTTTAAAGCCATTTAGGGCAATTTCATCATTTGATATTTTGTCGTTTAAACGACTTTCGGAAAGTCCAAAAACATGAAAATTTTATTCAGAATTTGTGTAAGCTCAGGAAGAATAAATGGTACATGTTCATCTGGCCCAGCCGTAGACCATCCTTAATTAGCCATTGTGTCTGATAGGTATGCATTTTATTTTGGCTAGTGGTTTAAAAATGAAAATAACAAAAGCAGTTTTAAATACTAAACCAACGAAAATTTAAACTTATTAACATCACCAAGTAAGTGAAAATATAAATGTTAGTACTTAACGTACGAACACTTGGTAAAAGTATTGCTAAAAATTACAATTAACTGAAATTGTCAGTAGTAAATTAAAATAGTCACACAAATGTAGGCACGCACGTTTTCACACCACAACACTAAAATTCTAACAAAGTAGTTAAGCAACACTGAGAGAATACGAATTAAAAAAAAATTAAATTAAATTTTAAAAAAATCTTGCAAATTATTTTAAAAAAAAACTGTCGATTTCCTGTAGCCAATGAAATTAGAGTGTTTTGAGAAAGTAACAAAGTACTTATTACTTGATGCGTTACAGTAATCAACTAATTTGTCATGGGAGAGACGGCTTTGGTCGCAGGGATTAAGTCAATGAAAAAAAAAAAAGTGGATTCATCATCGATAATGGATGTCTTTTTTAGGTATATAGTAGGGCCCGCGTTGCACAGACACCATTAGGGCTTGGCTGAGTGACGCAGGACTGAATTGCATCAGGTAGCCAAGTTCTGGGTTCCACTGAGCACGACCAGGAAGGCTACGGGAGGAAGCATGACGACTGTAGATTTCGTCTGCAGTGGTTCCAACACTTGTAGGAGATTTTTTGGGTCTAGGACATTGTGGCACTGGTTGTTGAACTGTCATATAATGTGTTTGTGAGGGGCTGTCTTATAGGTAGTGAAGGAAACATAACATCGTAACGTTCGGCTTCCTGGCTGTAGGTTGCGTTCTGTTTGTTGTTAGGTAATGTGTTGGTTACAGGAGTGCTTTTTTGAGGGGCGGGTAAGGTGTGTTCTGCATTTTCATTGGATGGGTTTGAAAATAAATCGAAAAAAGGTGATTCATCTTACGAGGACAAAAGACAAAGAAAGTAGTCTACGTTACGGCCGCAAGGCCTTCGTCAGGAAAAGAAAGAAAGTGAAGGCTAGATAGGAGACATAAGAACTTAAAGAAATATAAAAATAAAACCTAGGTACTTCCCTGAAGTTGAAGCATGGCTGAAAAGGAAGTGACTTCTGCATTTTCATGAAGGGCTGATCTCGTAGTAGATCGGTTTGTGTTCTTTGTGTCTGGTTGGTTGTCGTGTTGCGTTCGCTGCGGGTACTTGATGTTTTTTTCTTTGATGCTGCCACCTAGTTTTGATGTATGTATTTGATCTATGTAAAGGCGTTTCTCTGGTGCTCCAGAGTTGCTTGTGAAGAAAGGAGTGTTGTTGATAAAGCCAATGTTGTTGTGCTCACAAAGCTCTGGAGTGTCTTGTTGTTGGTGTCGGCTACGCGACGTTGGAAGCCATAGCAAGGTGGAATAATGGATGACATAAAAATGGAGGTGTTAGGAAATTTTTGTTTTATTGTAGGGGTCAGTTTGGAAATCACCGAAGGGCTAACGCTGTGTTCATTAATTATATCGATGATCCCTACATGTACTGCTGTTCTTGTAATGTTATGATGTGTGTCGAACCTATTAATTCTATCAATTAATCTTTCAGTTCCAGCTCCAGGTATCGCTAAAACTGAGACATTTTCCTCTTTTCTAGTAGACATTCGATCATTGTATATGCCTTTTAGGAGAGAGTCGCCAATTATAATATGTGTTGCTTTACTACATGGTTGTTGACTCGGCTTTCGTTTTGATTCTTGCTGCCGCCATTGATTTTCCTGGTGTGAAACGTCCTGAATAGTCTGGGTGTTTTCAATGGGTGGTTGTAGTGTCAGTATCTGATCTGGTAGCGGCGTTAATGCCTGTTCATTTTGTACTGAACTCTGGTTAAGGGCGGTAAACCTGTTGCTTACTTTTACACTAATAGGGTAAGCTTCGTGCGCACGTGTATCCTCAACTTTTTTGGGGTTACATTAGTGCTGCTTGCGGCGTTCGTTTGATATATGTTCTTTGGAGGGATCTCCAGAAGCTTCAGGTACTATAAGAGGATGTTCCGAGTGCTTTGTTTTATAAATAGAAAAATCGCTTCGTAGTTGCTCAACGACGTGTTTCATATTGGAATTATCTTCTCTCAGATGCAGTATTTCCTTTTTGAGTAGATCTTTTTCTGCGCTGATCGATTTATAGACATCAGTCGTCAGATCGGCAATTAGTGTTCGAAGGGTGTCCTCCATTTTGAGAATCAGCTCCTTGCAGCACTGCGCATTTATCATGTGAGCGACGTCTGGGTGATTTTCCCGTGATAATGTTTCATCTGTTTGTTGCTAGTTTCTTTAGGGCCCATTGGATATTCTATGGCCAGCATAGGTTGAGAAAATGGAGTATTTGCTACTGTATCACTCATTGGAAAGTCGGGTGCTGCGGGAAGCAAAGTGGATGTATTTGTGGGAGAGAATGCTAGAGTTAATATTAATAATTTCGCTATCAGCAGATGAGACGATGGCAGCTGATGATGTGATGTATATTGCGAGCTAAGGTAAACATATTGTCAAGTCCAATTGTGTGGTACAAATTATGTTTTGTGCAGACTCATTTAAACTGACAAAGTCCGTTTCCAGCCATGACTCAAAAACAGTGGCAGTTCCTTGAGCCATCATCTTGTTTTTTGTATGATAAAGGTGCACAGATAAAAGTGGTGTTGTGATGAAATATTCTACAAAGGCATCTTGTTTATCTGCTCTCGTCTCGACATGGTCATTTTGGTAGTATTTGGTACACGTTGAGTGAAATGCCTCATAATGATATGTATCGTTAAAGAGTTCAGTAGAACATTTACCGTCACTTGCTATTTTAAAGGTTAAATCCGACTCTTTGTTACATCCTTGAAGTTTAATGGGAAGAGCTCTGTTTTTAGCTAGGGATAATTTTTGATCGTGGTCGGGCGCAATCTACAGTCCCTAGGGGCTTTCGTTACCTGCAAGCCATGGCCGATCTCTAAGTGTGACATGTTTACATGCCCACTGGGATTAATTGCCAGTGAAATGCATTGATCCGCTGGAAACCTTATCTGTTTAAGAGGGGCCAGTAGCCAAGAAAATACACCGTCTCTTCTTCACAGCGGTCAGTAACGAGTCACGTGATCATTGTCAAAGCATTGTAGAAGGCATTTGCAGTCCAAAAATGAATACACCGATATAAAAATCCGGATACGACGACGATTTTGTACCCGCTTGCCATTATCACATTACATGCTTGAGGGCGCACAAGCACTGTGATTTAGCATTGTCTATTGTTCCCTAGCCAGAAGGTCACCGTCAGAATTTGGAATGTGTTACAAATGTTAAAGTAGTTTTCCATATATCGACAAATGGTAGCACGACACGATGAACGCTCCTACCGTCATTCCATACAGAGAAAAAAAACACAATATTTATACGCGAATTTAACACAATTACTAAATAAACTATTTCATTGTATGTCAAACAAAACCGCCGACACATGGATGTATAAACCGTCCATATTAAATGGGAACAACTTCTATAAAAATATCCAAAATGTAGAGCCAAATAAAAACACGTCCGCACAGTGCGGATAGAGAGCATTGGATCGAGAACAGAGGTTTTTGTAGAGAATGAGAGATGAGAGAGAGAGAGAGACACAGAGAGAGAGACAGAGAGAGACAGAGAGAGGCACAGAGAGAAAGAGACAGAGAGAGAGAGGGGCACAGAGAGAGAGACACAGAGAAAGAGACAGAGAGAGAGACACACACAGAGAAAGAGACAGAGAGAGACAGAGAACTATTATGCATGGTTATATTGTCTAGCTGATGGCTGTTGATTTCTCAGTGTGAGACTGAGTTCATTCGTACCACGCAAATTATTATCTTGATTCTATTCATTTTCCTTGCTTGTATGAACTGTATTCTAGACGAGTTGAATTATCAGTGCTGTAATTTTAAAATCATATAGATTTTACGTAACACTTGGTCCACGCAACGACATTGCTACGTGTAGGTGAAATCAAATCAGAGATGTTGTATTTTAACATCTCAAATGACAAACCAAAAGCAATTCTTCTTCTTCTTTGATCCTTAGCCGCAGACTGCCAAAGCAGTCAGTGGCCATCACGCCGGGTGGCGTCTTGTAGGGCAGCAACAAATTCCTTCTACTTTGTTCGGTCGGCGGCCAGCCTTCGTACAGTGCCCCAACTCTAATTCATTCTTTCCATCTCAGCCTCTACAGTTCTCCGCCAAGTTGTTTTTGGTCGGCCTCTCTTTCATTTTCCTTTGGAGGTCCATAGCATAGCTGTTCTTGTAAAGGCATCAGGGCCCCTTCTGAGGACCTGGCCAAACCAACTCCAGCGTCTGCCAGCTATGATGGTGTGCATGTGTGGTACGGTGTTCTGCCATTTTGTTCTTTATTCAGGATTTTAACGTCGCTGGTAGTGTTACCTTACTGTCAGTTCTGAACTTTCAGTAAAGGCAATAGATTGTATAAACATTGTAAGACTATGTGAGTTTGTTATTGTTTATACTGTTTTCAAGATGGTAAGTAGTTATTATGGTTTTCAGGCCTTAGACCAATAGATAACCCATCGATCTTGATCTATCGATAGATCCCAGGAGATCATGTGGTAGATCTCAAGGTGAATGAGGAAGGAGCAAAGAATAGTTCTCCTATGTAAACTGAGGAACAACCTTTTCCTTCTGGCACTTAAAGTACTTCCACAACATTCTCAGTGAACACACGCAAGCCAGCACACTAAAATTTACTTTAATTATGAACTTCATAAAATGGGAAGCAATCTTTTGCTTTAAATGAAATTAACATTCGGCAAAATGTCATTCAGTCCTCAGAAAAAAGGTATCTGAGGTAGGTGATTGAAGAAACAAGAAGAGAATGGTCCGCAACCAGACAATACGGCAAGCCCTCAAATCTCAACTCATGCATACCCAAGTAGAACAAACTAAGAAAGTTGTGCCATGTATGGGAGAAGATCGGCTGTACAGCAGGTATAGGAGGCTAAGAACCAAGGGTCCAGACCTCCAGGACGACCCATAGTCCGCTGGAAGGACAACTTTAGACAATCTCTGAAGTGCCGAGGACTGTAATGAAACCAGGCTAGGAGGAAGACAGGCAATGGGATAGTATGGCGCTCTCTCTCTTCCAAACCTCTACACCTCACGGTAGAAGAGGAACGACTAAGTAAATAGTAAAATATCATTTAATTTGAGTTTTCTACTGCTCTGTCGATGAAATTGCAGGATGAAAATTACAATAAGGTTGCACCTATTCCAGCTTCTAAATCCTATGAAACCTGAAATCAGACATTATTTGATCTACGTAGGTCTTTAGAGATATTAAACAGTAGATTCCCTCAACTCCTGGGTTGCTGACAGCTGCCTTAGACCTTACGAGTCCAAAGTTAGTGTCTTATTCTTTATCTCCCTATCTCTGGTCAAGAGAATTAATATAAATATATATAATATATTCCTTACTGTGTCAATACTTATACCTACATGAACAAGCTCCAGTGATCATGGCAGCCAGCATAAATATTTTGCTGGGAGATTTTTTCAACCTGCTCATAACGGCGTACACGATGCCCAATATAAGGGTAACTCCGCCCACTACCATCCCGATCACAGCGAAGAACTGACAGGCTTCGAGGCTGGCTGCAACAGAGTAAAACAGAATTAGTGTCTTTTTTATTATTGGATGAAAAATACACTGTTCAACATTACACTGATTATTGTTATAAAATTAAACAGAACTGGTATCTTTTTTATGGAAGAATAACATACTGTTCAACCTTGAACTGTTTATAATTATGCAAAACATTATTAGTGTAATTCTAATGTGAATTACTTAACCCCACGCTGTTTATAATTATGGATAGAAACACAATTAGTGTCTTTTTATGGAAGAAAAAACACTGCTCAAAATAACACTGCATATAATTATGGAACATTTTGTTCGTTCACCAGGTTGGACAAGGCCAAATAGACAGTTTTATTGAACACAACCGTAGAGACATATGTCACAGGCAGACTAGATTATGGCGCCAACTAGATACTAATTAGTGTTGCAGGTTGCAATCGGAACAATGTCGAGGCCATTTTCAGCCATTTTAATAAAACTCAACACGCACGTGCTTTTACCGCTCGTTATTAAACTCGATCGATGGCCCGCGCAAAACATCGCGCGTAAACCATGATTCGTTTATAAAATTCCGGTACCATAGAGGGTGACGTCAGGGCTAAATATAGCTATCTAGAAAAGCGTAATAAAAAATCTAACATGCAGAGTTCTGAGTATTGGTAGACGAAAAATCCTAGCTGCAACGGGATTTACCTTTGTAAGACTAACCCTGCTGCTTATTTCTGTTCACGGCACAAGTTCAAAACACAATCGATCAATAGAAGAAATTTATTTTAAAAAAACATTCCCTCGTTCGTGTGTTCGAACCCCCGCGACTTAAGGTTTCACTTTTTTTTCACACATGCGACATCTGATGATAGGTTTTATATTGTCTCCCAAGCGGTTCAAACATGCGGCGACCACGGAAATGTAGTACATTAAATAAATGTAACTAAGTATTTGTTCCAGCTATCAAACGGGTATATACGTTCTGTCCTGCAATTTTCAAACTTTAGTAAAAGCTTTTCTTCCAAGCAGCAAAGATGGTCTCAAAATTTTCTCCCAGGCTTGCGCAAAGGGTCTAACCTGTAGGTAAAAATAGAGTACCTGTCAAATACTTCTTTAAATATTTCTTCCACTTGCCAAATATTTCTTACCGTTGTCAAAATATTTCTAACCGTTGTCAAAATATTTCTTCCACCTATCAAAATAATTCTTACCGTTGTCAAAAAATTTCTTCCACTTGTCATATATTTCTTACTGGTATCAAAATATTTCTGCCACTTGGCAAAAACATTTCTTACCATTGTCAAACTATTTCTTCCACTTTTCAAATATTTCTTACCGGTGTCAAATATTTCTGCCACTTGGCAAAAAAAAGTTCTTCCACTTGTCAAAATATTTCTGCCCCTTGTCAAATATTTCTTACCGGTGTCAAAATATTTCTTCCACTTGGCAAAAAAAATGTCTTCCACTTGTCAAAATATTTCTGCCCCTTGTCAAATATTTCTTACCAGTGTCAAAATATTTCTTCTACTTGGCAAAAAAATTTCTTCCACTTGTCAAAATATTTTCTTCCACTTGTCAAATATTTCTTACCGTTGTCAAAAAAATTTCTTCCACTTGGCAAAACAAAATTTCTTCAAAGGCGACCATCCTTCATGCGGTGGATATGGCCAAGACAGCGTAGACTTCCTTGCCTCAGCCGGCTATACAAGCTTGAAGGCCAACACGTGACAACACCTCAACATTTGGCACTTTATCTTTCCACGAAAGGCCGAGTAGGTGGCGCAGGCACGGTAGATGGAAGGTATTGAGCCTTCTTTCTTGCTTAGCATAGATTGTCCAGGTCTCACTGACATATAGAAGTGTACTGGTGATGCAGGTGTTATATACCGCAGCTTTGGTCTTCGTTGTGAGTGTGGCGTTTCCCCAAACACGTGATGTTGAGGCGGGTAAAGGTAGCTGCAGCTTTGTTAACGAGGCTATCAATTTCAATGCCCAGAGAGAGTTTATCATTGATGATATACACAAGGTATGTGTGAGCCACGTGGTGTTAAGTCGGCCGAAATGACGCTAACTTTTTTATTTTATATTTTCCTCTTTATTCTATAGCGGGTAGGAAAAAGAGAATTCACTTAGTGAGTGCTTATAAAAATTCGTTCTTCTCATGTCAAGCAGCAACATAGTTGCCTGAAGGTTTTGGAACAAATCGGTTGTTATATTCATGTAAAAAGGTAAAATCACAACTCCTTCCAATAAAAATGTTGTTTGTAACAAGACTACAACATATCCACATAGATAACAACGTTCTGATGAGATCACTTTTGGACAGTGTACCTATACCTAAACTTTCATGAAATACACAAAAATCTCCTGTTATTGTTTAAGAATACACTACCTCCACAATAATTGGTCAATCTATACAAGTCTGCGGCATGACCTCTTTAAAAGTGACAGTGAAAAATCAACGTATAATCGCTCCTGTAAAGTTTTATTTTTTTTTTTGACGTGTGAAGTTATGCGCGCATGCGCATACGCCCTCGGTGATCTGATAAATATACATCTAGCGTTTATATAGCGTCGAGCTGGCCCTAAATATTATAGAAATAATGGCTTAACAAAACTATTTAAAACACTACAGATAACCAATAGTGATTTTACACTGTGAAAAGGACTATCAAACCAAGAAAGCTATCACCAATTAGTTGTAATTCACACCAATACCTGCACACAAACCACCAGACAAACACACTTTTTTTGGCGGTTCTCATTACATAACAAACGCGGGGCTGAAAAAATGTACTAATGGTCTCAATAAACATCACAATAAGCTAGTCTTTTATCTGTACTCGCTAACACAAGGCCGACTCATACACAACACAACCACCCAAAAACCCAAACTCACCAGTTACACTACACCACACAATTACAATACCTACACACAAAATTACCAGACAAGAACAAAACCAATACCACCTTGTAAGAGCGTTATGTTTCGCTTCTTCTAATAGTGATTCCTGGTTAGTGGTGGTGATGGGATGGCACTAGAATATTTACGCGAATGTTTAATAAAGTAATCAAAACTCCAACGAGTGGTAGGCAAATTGGCCAACATGACGATACTCAACTCGTGGTTAGAAAATTAGTTCATACAATTTAATTTACGTTGCACAGTAGACGATACGAAACAGTACTTTGATGCATGGACGATCAACAAGAATACATGATGGTGAAATTCTGTCATAATGTTCATAACGGCAATATACATCTTTCCAGTCAGTTCCATTACTAATATTCTTCCTCACGAAACTAATGTTCAGACAATTAATCTGTCTCTGTGATAGTCACTAAGGCATTGGCCGTTGACCTTCTACAAGGACATCGGACTTATTATACATCTTCATAATACTTGAGAATGCAACCAAAATATACTGTCTTGCTCAATTGACTTCTTCCATAGATTGCTCAGACAGTTGATTAAACATAAGATCCACACTTTCCTACATCAAGATAAATACAGGTTAGCGACTATCCTCGGCTAACCTCTCCAATCCGTGCCATGACCGAGATGTCGGCACTTCGCAATACAATCTTGCAATACATTTAATAATATTTCATCTCATAGGATTACCACTACGTTTTACAAGTGAAGCTATCAGCTCATCTGATCCATTCTTGAAATCCTGACATGAGGACTCCAGCTAGATGCCAGTAATGAGTAGAGACATCACTTAAAAATCATCCATAAGATCATTTATCAATACATGGGTACAAGACTTACGTATACATATTGACATTGGCTTCTGAGAAGAAAACCAGTCATCCACAATAGAAATAATTCCCATTCATAAGGGACACAATACAATACAATACGGACGATCAGTCCGGCTTGACCCTTCAAGATCGCTCTCTGATGTCATTCCTAGATCTTGGTCACCCGTGCGTTAAGAGTCTCATACTCTACATGGTGCACACACGTGCGTGATAAATCATACGCACAAATAATATTCCTATCATAAGAATGGTGTGTAACCTTTTAACACAGGCAGGACCTAAGACTGCCATCTCTGTAAAAGTATGCAACACACCTATACCCCACCGCTTTTACATTGTCTTACTCCAGCACTACACCTCAACACATCTATGAGTCATCACCCCAACCAGTCAAAATCAATAACCCCCCACACTCTCACTTACAAAAGCCCTTAGTAACCTACCAGCCCAACATTATCGATTTGTTATATTTTCCGCAATTATTGATTTTTTTATATTTTTATATATATTGTATGTATATATGTATAAACAAACATACCAACACACAATACAACAACACATAACAATTAAAATACCTACACAAAAAGGGTATAGTCAAGTCTCTAAACTCACTCCCACCTCTAGGCGCTGGCCCTAGTATAGTGACACGTCACTTTAACTCCGACCTCTAGAACTCTAACATTTCACTCGCACCTCTAGATGTTAAACCTAGTATAGGCAGGTCTCTATCACTTCACTACCACTTCTAGATGCTAGACCTGGTATAGTCAGATCTCTAACACTTCACTCCCACCTCTAGCTACTGGACCTGTTAAAGCCAAGTCTCTAACACTTCACTCCCACCACTCGATGCTGGACCTGTTATAGTGACGTCTCTAGCACTTCACTCCCACCTCTCGCTGCTGTCCCTGGTATAGTCTATAACTCTTCACTCACACCTCTCGACGCTGGTCCTAGTCAAATCTCTAACACTTCACTCCCACCTTTCTATGCTGGCACACTCGCCTGCTACACCACAATACACCCATGCGTCGTCACTCGCGCCAGCACAAAAAGACTCCACTCGCTTCAAAATCCCCCTTAGTAACCTACTATTTAACACTTCACTCCCCCCTCTAGGCGCTGGCCCTAGTATAGTGACACGACTCTTTCACTCCAACCTCTAGAACTCTAACACTTCACTTGCACCTCTTCATGCTAGTTCTAGTCATGTCTCTAACACTTCACTACCACTTCTAGATGCTAGACCTGGTATAGTCAGGTCTCTAACACTCCCACCTCTAGCTGCTGGACCTGTTATAGCCAAGTCTCTAACACTTCACTCCCACCTCTCGATGCTGGACCTGGTATAGTGACGTCTCTAACACTTCACTCCCACCTCTCGCTGCTATCCCTGATATAGTCTCTAACACTTCACTCACACCTCTAGACGCTGGTCCTAGTCACATCTCTAACACTTCACTTCCACCTCTTGCTGCTAGTCCTAGTATAGTGACGTCTCTAACACTTCACTCTCACCTCTCAATGCTAGACCTAGTATAGTGACGTCTCTAACACTTCACTCCCACTTCTCGATGCTGTCCCTGGTGTAGTCTCTAACACGGCCCTCCCACCTCTCGATGCTGGCCCTAGTAAAGTCTCTAACACTTCACTCCCACCTCTCGCTGCTGGCACATCCGCCTTATACAAACAGACCAACTGCACAATACAACATAACACAAAAATCCCCCCTAACCTACACCCGCCCGCTACACCACAATACATCTATGAGTCATCACCCCAGCCAGTCAAATTCAATATCCCACCACACTCTCACTTTAAAAAATCCCTTAGTAACCTACTACCTACTATTATCGATTTTTATATTTTCCGTCATTATCGATTTTTTTATATTTTTATATATATTGTATGAATATATGTATAAACAAACACACCAACACACAATACAACACATACAAGTGCACGCACCTCTCTGTCCTATTTTTACGACGACAATGACGACTCCCCTCCCTCAAGTTCTGGTCTGCAGCCTAAAACATAACTGTGATATATTTATTAAAGACCCTTTGCTACTGTGATATTACCTTTTATGTCTCCCAATATGTACCCCTTTGTTACCATATAAATACTGTACACAACTCCCGTCTTCCAACTTATATTCTTATGTGTTATCATATAAATACTGTACAATACCACTGTAAATACGCCTATGGGTTACTGCTGATTGATAATATTGTACAATATCAATATATGCTCCTATATGTTTGTTATTTGACAAACAGTATTTGAAAAATAAAATATATTAACTATATTCTTTGATATATATATATATATATATATATATATATATATATATATATATATATATATATATATATATATATATATATATATATATCGTATTTATATTGTCTACCAGTTATAACATAAATATTGTCTAATTGTTGTAATATATGTCTAAATATATGTATAACTAAATATTGTCTTCCAGTAAAATAAATATCGTCTACATATTGTAATATATCGTCTAAATATTTTGTATATGTATAACTAAATATCGTCTACCTGTTGTAACATAAATATTGTCTAATTGTTGTAATATATGTATATTGTATAAACAACAACACACAACAACCTACACACAACACCCCCGCCATACTTGAACTTATATATCACAATATAAAAAGGCACGCACCACCACAACGCGCCACCACAATTCCTTATATAAAAGTCACGTGCCACCACACCTCGCCACCACATTTCCTTATATAAAAAGTCATGCGCCACCACATTTCCTTATATTAAAGTAACGCTCCACCACAACGCGCCACCACAATAATAACCGTTTTGTGCCTACCCTACTACTCATGTAAACTAACATATATATGTATGTATTACAATGTGAATTTAATATGTGAAACTTGCTTGTGGATGTCAAAGTCATTTGAGGCTGACAACCTTAGTATCTAGAATGATGATTCATGAACCACCACTGCATGGGCTGGTGATTGCTTTTGATAGTTTCGTACAGAGAACTAAAAGCATAAAGTAGTTACAGGTTCCCTATGGAGCAGGGAGGGAAAGATGAAAGAAATGATGTACATTCTAAGTATAATACTTACATTGTCAAAGCAGTGTAAATGTCCCTATAAATATAGTCACTTTAAAATTAATGTAAGTTTTCAAGCTTTAAATCAGTGTAAATATAAATGAAAACATATTCAATTTGTATTGTGAACACCTTTCAATCAATAGAGATGTATATGTAAACAGATTCTTTCTGTATTATTTACCTTTTCATTTAAATATAAAGTAACTATATAAGCTATTCTATTTAAATGTAAACAAAGTTTTATACTGAGGGATTAAATTACATTAAAATTCAAGGACACCCCCGACCAGAACAGCTTTTGTGGTTGATTTAAAGAGACGGTATCAAATTGCCGAAAGCCAGGACAGTACAGCGTCTGATGATGTTGACCAGAAATTCTATATCATGTCAACAATATACAAGGAAAGCAGCGTGTGACAAAACGGGGCGGCCCCTATCGATCTTTGGTTTACTCCGGCAGTATGGGTACGTTTGTGTGTCTGATGTTTATTATGTGCTCTCAATTATCGCTAGAGCTATTTTATTTAAATGTAAAGAAAGTTTTATCCCGAGGGATTAAATTTAATTCTCATCGAGGGTAAAGTCTGAGTAATTGGGATGGTGGTATGGGAAGATAGTAACCCATAACTATGGGTTGGAAAACAGCCATACTCAGAAGAGCGTTTCGTTCTATTCTTTTACGATAGTTATTGATGGTACCAGCAGAAAGTACTATCTCTGGAACAAGAAGGGAACTGTGGCCTGAGATTTAAGACAAAGAACCCACGTGGTAGACTCTCCTTGACATTTCTGGGAAACGAGCTACCCTCGACAACCTTGATCAGAGACGAGCGTGAGCACTGTGAAAAGATCCAACCCATAAGAAGGAGCAGAATACATTGGCAGCTAAGTTCAAATCTATGCTGCCACTTGTAACATCTCACATTCCATAAAGACTGTGAAGATAACATTTCTTGATCCACAACTATTTAAATTATTTTCCAACTGTTAAAAGCTAAAGTGATTATTAAATTTTGTTATTTGTAATGTTAAAAATTTAACTTCGATTTAATCATTTTAAAGTTACTGCATGTTTGTCTCAGTCAAATTACTACACACATTCTAATCAGAGCTACACTATACTGTTCAAAAAAAGAAACGCATAGCTACTGAAGGCACACACATAGCCATAATTTTGGCATTCAATAACCTTTTTAATTTATCGAGTTAATTGTTCAAATTGCACACAAGAATACCTTAGGGTTCAACCAATCAATTGACAGTTGTTTTGCATCTGGGTCACGAGAGTTTTTTGGCGTACGGGCTTTCCCGTTAGTATGGTGTGTGGCCTCCTCTAACATCGATCAGCGACTGGCATCTCCTGGGCATGGATGCGATCAGACGTCTGATGTGGGCCTGTGGGATGGCTGCCCACTCTTCCTGGAGTGCCTGGAACAGATCACGACGATTGGCTGGAGCAACGTCTCGGCGACAAACACGTCTATGCAGCTCATCCCACAGGTGCTCAATCGGACTCATGTCTGGAGACAGGGATGGCCAGGGAAGGGTGAGAATGTTGTTGGCAGTCAGGAACTGCGTGGTCAACCGTGCACAATGGGGTCTGGCGTTGTCCTGTTGAAACACAGACCTTTGGGCAGCCAAAAGTGGAAGGACATGGGGTCGAAGAATTTCATTGACGTATCGTGGCGCATTAAAGCCTCCTTCAATGTGCACCAATTGACTCCTTCCGTTGTAACTGATCATTCCCCACACCATTGCACCTCCACCACCGTCCGGCGGAGCTTCATCAACGCAATTTTGGGCAAAACGTTCATTTCGCCTACGGTAGACCCTACGCCGTCTATCATGACTCTGCAACAAAAAGAAAGATTCGTCACTAAAACAGACACGTCTCCATTGATTGTCAGCTGCCCAGGGACGATGCTGGTTGGCCCAAAGAAGTCGATTTTGGCGATGGCGGCGCGTAAGGACAGGTCCTCGGTGAGGTCCTTGTGCCCAAAGTCCAGCGTAATGCAGTCTGTTCCGGACAGTTTGATCAGACACATGACGTCCTGCAGGCAATGACTGGGCAGTTGAGGAAGCTGTTGTAAACCTGTCTCTGAGGTGACGAAGCCGAATAAAGAGATCCTCTGCTGCTGTTGTCACTCTGGGTCGCCCACTGCGATGCCGGTCTTCAACTGAGCCAGTGGCTTGGAAACGGTGCCAAAGTCGACTGATGGTACTCTGATGCACGCTTAGATGCCTGGCAACCTGACTTTGAATTTTGCCAGCATACAGTCGGCCAATAGCAATGTTCCTTAAATTTATTGATAGAGACGCCATAAATGTCTGCTTGAAAATGAACTGAATTTTTTGTGTGTAGCGTTATCCTTTTATAGGGTTTCAGTTGCGTAGTCAGTGAATAGTGTTCACCCCAAATTTTGTTGCTTTCACGTGCACGCAACATGAGCTGTGGTCAAAAATTGCGTCATAAACACTATTGACCACTGCGTTGTAACGATTACAAAAACGAACGCAATTCAGGTCAACACGTGCATTTGACACTGTAAAGAACATTTGAGGCTGGTTTTCATATACCCTACCACCAAATTTTACTTACAAACTCATAAAAACGCACCCTCGGATAGCTATGCGTTTCTTTTTTTGAACAGTATAGAATAATAGAATTCCACTGAGTAAATCAGGGGTGGGGGCTTAAACGAGATGAAAGTAAATAGTGTTTAAATCCTTCACAAAAGCGTCGGCAGAATTACAGAGTTAACAAATCCAGAAAAAGCAGTATTGTTCTCGCTTATTCTGAATATTTTGTGAAGACTCCCTTTGTAATAGAAGTGTCATCACCCTTCTATCTACATCTCTTACTTACTTACTTAGTCGTTCCCCTTCTACCGTGAGGTGTAGAGGTTTGGAAGAGAGAGCGCCAGACCATTCTATCAGCTGTCTTCTTCCTGGCCTGGTTCCATTCTAGTCCTCGGTCCTTCAAAGATTGTCTAATGTTGTCCTCCCAGCGGACTCTGGGTCGTCCTGGAGGTCTGGATCCCTGGCTCTTTGTTTCCCATGCTTGTCGTGGTAGCCGATCTTCTCCCATTCTGCAGACATGGCAAAACCATCTTAGTTGGGACTGTTCTATTTGGGTCTGCAGCGGATGGGATTTTAGGCCTTGACGGATCGTCTGGTTGCGGACCATGTCTCTTCTTGTTACTTCAACCACTTTCCTCAGATACCTCATTTCTGAGGTTTGGATCTGGCTTTTGTGGGTTGTAGTCATTGCCCACGACTCGCATCCATATGTCAAGAGTAATCTTGTGCGAAGGTAGATACCTTTGAAGCCCATATTAGATACTCTTGAGTTTTGGCTACTGTTGGACCACTACTGCAAAGCAGGGGAGGCAATACCGTCACACAACGAATCATGCTTGGGATTCCAGGAAAGAAAGAGACAAGATCGGATAACCCCAAAAACGTTAAACACCATAACGATGAAAAAAGAAATGAAAAGATAGAAAACAAAAGCAAAATCTCCCAGGTTAAAGGAAATATATAACGAACAGTACAGTCAGCTGGACAAAGAAGTAAAACGTCAAACCCGTGCCAACAATAGGGAATTTCTAGATGACCTTGCAAGACAGGCAGAAGAGGCAGCACTGAGAAATGAACAAAGCACAGTTTATAAAATAATTAAAACTACCAGCGGAAGACGAGGTGGAAACAATATAACGCTAGTAAGCGACAAGCAAGGAAATCTCATCACCACAGCACAGGAGCAGGAAACAAGATGGGCAAAGAACTTCAGAGAAACACTGAATAAGAAACCACCAGAGACTCAGCTGAATGTTCCTGAGGCTGAAAGTGACTTAGACGTAAATACATATTAGACAAACATGTATGTTTTCAGGAACTCGTAAGAAATAAAGAAGTAGAACACTAGACAACAGAAAAACAACAGACGTGAGTGGCTTACCCAGGATTTGAACCCCGGACCTTCCGTACGACAACATGCCTAGCTATAGGCCTACAAGCGAATCACACTATCCTCCCTGCCAACTAGGCATCCCCAAAACGTAAATACATACATTCCACGAAGAGAAGAATTCATCACAGCTATCACGTGGTTAAAGAATGGAAAAGCACCTGGTCACGACAATTTAAATGCTGAGTTATTCAAGGCAGACCCTGAACTAGCAGCAGAACTATTAGAACCACTATTTGCACAAGTTTGGAAAACAGAGACAACACCAACGGAATGGAATAAAGGAATAATTGTCAAATTGTTCAAGAAGGGTAATCTTGCAGACTGCAACAACTGGAGAGGAATTACTCTCCTCGCAGTTCCCAGTAAAATATTGGGCATGATAATTATCCAGATACTTTCAAAAGGAGTTGACCATAAACTGAGGAAAGAACAAAAAGGATTCAGAAAGAGCAGAAGATGTGCAAATCATTTATTCACTATAAGGAACATTACAGAGCAGTGCCCAGAACGGCAGAGACAGCTTTACATTAACTTTGTTGATTTTGAAAAGGCTTTTGACAGCATACTCAGGAACAAAAAATGGAAAATACTGAGGGCTTATGGAATTCCTAGCTGTATTGTTTCGATTATAAAAAAAGCCTCTATTATAACTTCACATGCAGTGTTGGGTTGAGCAACCTAACTTTCGAGGTGAAGACAGGAGTATGACAGGAATACCCCTTATCAACAACTTTATTTTCAAGTACACAACTACTCACACATTACTTCACGCCCCAGTAATAAACTACAGAAATGTAAAACTACTCAAACATTACTACTTGCCCCAGTAATAAACTACACAAATGCAAAATTACTCAAACATTATTGCACGCCCGATTAATAAACTACACAAGTGAAAACTACTCAGTTTTACACGCCACAGTAATAAACTACACAAGTGCATTACTACTGAAACATAATACGCTCCAGTAGTAAACTACACAAGTGCAAAACAATTTAAAAATTACTAAACGTCCCAGTAATAAACAACACAAACGCAAAACAACTCAACCATTACTACACGCCGCAGTAATAAACTACACAAGTGCACAAATACTCAAATATTACGAGGGACGGTCTAAAAGTAATGCCTCGTAATTTCTAATTTCATTCAATAGGCAAGAAAACAGATAAAATTCACATTGAAATGTAGCCCCAAGTCTGAACTTCAAAAATTTATTTCTCAATGTAGTCTCCGTTATTTGTTACAGGTTTTGTCCATCTTCGCACAAGGACATGTATCCCCGCACGGTAAAAATGTGTGTCCTTTTTCCTAAACCACTGGCGTACGACGCGTTTAAGGGTCTCGGTGTCCTCAAAGTGATGTCCGCGAAGATCTTCTTTCAGTGGTCCAAACTGATGGAAGTCAGAAGGTGCAAGATCAGGACTGTAAGGGGGATGTGGTAATAATGTCCAGCCAAATTCTGCATTCGCATCAATGGTGCGTTTAGCAGTGTGTGGCGTGGCATTATCGTGCAACAGTAGTGCAGTTCTCTGATCTTTTAATGGGTAAAGTCGCCGAAGACGATCTCTAAGCTTCTTCAAAGTTTCAATGTAACGATCTGTATTCACCGTGTTTCCCTGTTGACAGAAGTGGAGAAGAATCACACCCTTCTCATCCCAAAACACGGAGGCCATAACTTTCCCTACACATGGTGAACTTTTGAACTTCTTTCTTGTCGGCGATGTTGTGTGATGCCATTCCATTGACTGCTCTTGGATTCTGGTTAAAAAAAATGAACCCAAGTCTCATCACCTGTCACAATATTCGATAAAAACTCTTCTCCATCAGTTTCGTAACGGTGCAGGAGGTTGATGGCTGTAGCGGGAGGTTATTTAAAAGTATATATTCTGTAAGAGTATGCCAGTAAAGAGTTCTGACCTTACAAGTAATACCCCAGTCTTAGAAATAAGCACTGGTGTATTGTTATCATAAAAATAGTCAGACTGTAAAAACCCTGGTCCAGTTGGTAAGAAGTAGTACCAGGATTTAAGGTGTCTCCTCCCTATGACTATCTTATGATTACTTATATTCTAGGGGATAATAAAGTGAACATTCACTGAAACCACAAATGGAAGAAGTGAATAAATCCTCAGGTACAGTTAAAATAGTTTAATAATTACACTAATATTCTATTTCTACTAGTTGGAAAAGAGTATACACATATACATAAAAATATTCACACAATTACTATTATTGTCTGTTTAGACTTCAAGATCTTAAATAATAAAGTTACTGAAATCACTGGTATTAGTCCTTTGAATTTAAGGATAACTGTCATCAGTTGACTGAGTTTCTGTATGGTTAATTATTGTTTTGAACTATTGGCTGTTTCACATGTATAGGTGGTCAGTGTCAAACAGGACACTTATCTTTCCAACTTGGTACTGCTGAAACTGTCCTTTGCTGATATCAGACTTGGTAGGCCCAACAGTAGGGATGCCAATGACCAGTTGAAGTTCACTCTTTGGGGTCCTGCACTTTTGTGGGATTGCCTCGGATGAACTGCACCGGCTTCTGATACTGGACAGTCTGGTTTGAGTTATTTCATGGAACCTGCAACATATCAGCCTTGGCTAGTATCTGGCTAGACTTGTAGCTGACTAGCACAGATGTCAGACCAGTCAGTCATCAGATGTCACCGTTATACAATCATAGTAAGTAAGGACATCATTTCAGTGATATAGCATTAATATTAACATTTCAATTAAGTGTAACTGACTAGCACATAAGTCAGACAAGTCAGTCATCAGGTGTCAAAGTTATACAGTCATAGCAAGTAACATCATTTCAATGATACAGAATTAATATTAACATATCAGTAATAAACATCATCTGGTTTATTCCGCTCCTATACATCCCTTCATATGCTATAACTTGATCCTTCCAAATCATATCAAGTACAAATTCAAATACTGATGCTATCCTTAGCATCTACACAAAAGTAATACATAAATAAAGAAAGTGAGTGACCACGTGATCAGGTTGCTTTCTACTGAAACTGGCTATAGAACACTCCAGTTTACCAGCTGTAAATGGGTACAAAGTTGTGCGCTCGAACTAGGGAAGGCAAAGGCAGCGAGGAAGGGGACTAGTCACCTTAGCCTCGTAACTGGGATCTTCCATGATGAAGTTTCTAACACTTCATTTCCCTATGACAATCTCTGCCATGGGACTGCCTTTATCTTCGTAAGCGATAAAGCAATATGATAAATATATCTTCATTAGGCTGTGGGGCTATTTGTGATTAATTTTTGTACAAGCAACAATCATCCACAATGTACATGTTAGATCATATTAAAAATACAATACATATTATCAATGACTATTTTACAGGCACATTTTGTGAATTCTATATGAACCTGAAATAACAAATATTATACACGGTAGTTATCATAATTTCGCTTACCCTCAGACTTCAGATACTGGACTTAAAATTGTTTCTGGCGATCCGCTCACAATTCATGGATAGTGGCGAAACTCTGTCTCCAGTCTGGCTCAAACCTCTTTCGTTGTGTATCTCTCTCAGTTTACCGATCCGCTACTTATACGCAAAGCGCGGACGTATCGGAGAGTACCGACGTCACAGCTTAAACCTAACCTGAAAAATCCTTCCCGAACAGTGATTTCGGCCGATCTGTGCGTCGACTGAAATTTTGCCTTTATCATTCTCGGCATATATAATATCCATATTGTTCCATCTTATCTAGTTTTATACAGCTGATAAAACTCTATCTTCCTATCCATGTAAATTCCCAAACTGTTAGTTGTTGATTTTAATATTTAGAACAGAAGTGGGTTTACATGCTTTTAGCGTAACTGTGGGCAGCCGAAATACGCATATATCTCCGTAAATGAGAACTTCCTACCGTTCCATCTTATATGCAGTTATACACCATCCTTCCCTGTACTGAAATGTAAAATCCTTTTCATACGGATTCCCTTCGTTTTATTTTATCGTTGGCGATTTCCTCTGTCCGATACACATTTCGCTGATACGCCGCCATTTTGAAAGCGGTCACTCGATCGTAGATGGGTTTATAAATCTAACTGAACTCATTTGCAATGACTTGAAACCAATTTTGCGACATAGCTCCCCCATATTTTAAGCTGGATGATATCTAGCTTAACTATTGGGTACAAGACAATTGCAAATCGACCATTCCGAGGTTAGTTTTCCTTCCTTCTATCCTCCTCAAGCTCTGTGGGATGGCGACTTAGAAAATCTGCGCCTACATTCTGTTTTCCCGGAATATATTCAATAGTGAAGGAATATGGCTGAATCAATAATGACCATCTTAATAAGCGAGTGTTTGCATGACGTGATGAGGCCAAAAATGATAGGGGTTGATGATCGCACTGGACCACAAATGGTTTGCCATACAAATAGGGTTGAAACTTATTGATGGCCCACACCAATGCTAAACATTCCCTCTCTATAGTAGAGTAATTCTTTTCTGCCACGTTCAACTTGCGGCTGGCATAAGCCACAGGAAACAGTTCCTCATTCTGGGTCTGAGATTTTTGCAAAAGCGCGGCCCCAATTCCTACATTGCTTGCATCAGTCCGTACTATAAACTCTTGCGTCAGATCTGGTAACTTCAGAATAGGCTTACTAGTGAGTCTATGCTTCAATTCTGAATATGCATGCTCACACTCCGCCGTCCACTTTATTGTGTCAGGTTTTCCTTTCTTTGTCAGATCCGTCAAAGGTGCACATAAGGTGTTGAAGTCTTTGATGTACTTTTGATAGAATCCTCCTAAGGATACGAACGACCTCACATCCTTTTTTGTCTGTGGTCTAGGTGCATTCCTTAACTTTTCTATATTTTTGGGATCAGGAGACATGTTTCCATGACAAATTGTATGTCCCAAAAATTCTAATTCCTGACATCCGATTACACACTTTGTTGGACGAGCAGTCAAACCTGCCTCTCTGAGTCTACCCAGTAACATTGATAGAGAATGTAGATGATCCTCAAATGTTTCCGTGGCTATGAGAATGTCATCCATAAAGTTGGTGATGTTAGAGTTGTTCAAGGGTTCCAGCAATTTCCTCATCATCCTTGAAAATACGCTTGGTGCGTTTTTCAACCCGAATGGTAGTACATTAAATTCGTAGTGACCATCCGAAGTGCTAAAAGCCAGCATGTGTCGGATCTCGGGTTTGACAGGAATCTGGTAATATCCCTTACTTAAATCGACCTTAGAGAAATATTTCGCAGTACTTAGCGTCGAGAACAGCTGATTGGTATCCGGTAATGGATCAGCTTGGGTTTCTGTGATCGCATTTAATTTCCGGTAATCGATACAGAGTCGGTGTTCTCCACTTGGTTTTCTCAACAGTACAACACTTGAACTGTAAGGTGATTCTGACTTGGAAATGATTTGTTCTTGCAACAGATAATCAATTTCCTCCTTCAATGCCTGTGCCTTGGCATATGGTATAGGGTAGGTCTTCATGCAGATAGGTGTTGGATCGATGACCTTCATATCATATGTCAATAAGTTGGTGCATCCTGGTTTATCAGTTAACACATCTGCATGTGTTTTTAAAACTTCTTTAACTTGCTCCCTCTGTTCCTGAGTTAACTGAGTACTAATTTTGACTTGTTCATATGTCTCAGTCGGTCTTAATGGATACTCTATTGAGGTAAGTGGTTCATGCTTCATTTCGGTTGCGATGGCCAGAGTCATCATATGAGCTACCTCCGTTGATGTCCTGTCATAATATTTCTTTAACAGATTAACATGGTACACCCTTTCTTTGCCCTTCTTGTCAATTTTGTAATTAGTCCTCGATATTTTCTCTAGCACGTTATATGGACCCTGCCAACCAATCTGCAGTTTGTTGTTACTGCTGGGCAATAGAAGAAGCACTTTTTCTCCAACAGCAAGTTCCCTATCCTTTGCTTTCTTGTTATAGTATTCAGTATGTTTCTTTCTGGCTCTGCGAAGATTGTCATTAGCCAATTTCCAGCCCATTTTCAGTCGAGTGGTCAACTCATTTACATACTGAATTGATGAGGTGACACTTTCCTCTGCCTTCTCATCTGTCCAAGTCCGCAGCAATGCTTCCAGTGGACCTTTTATAGGCCGACCAAACAACAATGTGGCCGGTGCCATTCCTGTGGAATTGTGTGGGACTTCCCGGTATGCGAATAATGCAGCGGGTAAGTATACATCCCATGTTTCAGGTTTTTCACTTGCCAGCTTCCTGAGAATAGAAATGAGCGTACCGTTGAACCGCTCGACTTGACCATTTCCTTGTGGGTGATAAGGAGAGCAATGATAATGTCTGGCTTGAAAAATCCTGAACACTTCTTGGGTTAGCTTTCCCTTGAACTGGGAACCATTGTCCGTCAATATTTGATGTGGAAAGCCTAACCGGGTGAATATTGTCAACAATGCCTCTGCCACATGCTTAGAATCTATAGATGCCATGGCTACGGCCTCTCCCCACATAGAGCATGTATCAACTAGAGTTAAGATATAACTATTCCTTCTCTTAGTCCTAGTGAGGGGTCCAACAATATCCACTGCAACTCTCTCGAATGGAGTACCCATGATTGGCATTTCTCCTAGAGTTGCTGGTGCAGTCCCATGCTTGGGGGCTACACGTTGACACTCTGGACAAGATTTCACATATCGTTTGATATCTTCCGTGATCCCTGGCCAGTAATAGTGACAAGCTATCCGTTGACTGGTGGCACCAATTCCCATGTGTCCACTAAATGGAATAGCATGTGCGAGCTCCATAACTTTCTCCCTGTATGACTTTGGTACTACCAGCTGTCCATGTCCTTGAGGTCCTGTACCAGCTTTTCTATACAGTAGTCCATTTTTCATATACAAGTCTCCTTTTTCTGGAGGGTTATGGGCCTTTGGCAATTTGCCAAAACAAGGCTTCAATGTGTCATCTTCTGATTGAGCCTGTTTCATCTGCTCTGGCTGAGTATTGTTAGGATTTTCCTCCTCGTTTTTGGTGCTCGACCTGGTCTGGACTGCTGCCAGGACAACAGGTTTTACTGGGTCACCCAAAAATACATACCTACACCCCAATATCAGCGGGTATATAGGGTCATCTATCACTGCGGCTGTTATCACTCCTTCCACGTAGCGAGATTTCACATTGATCCTAGCTATAGGAAGTGTCATGGTTGCTGTTCCCTTAGTTGCCCCTTGTATTTCCACGGTGTCTGTGGTAATTTGATCAGAGTGCACTAGGGTTGAACTCACAACTGAGTCGAAATCCAGGCCGGTATCATATAAGCACATGACTCGATTGCCGTTCACGGTTACGAGCTCACTCACAGGGGGATGACGGAGGCTATTCTGACTCCCTGTCAGTTCCATCATATCTGTCCTATTCCCTGTTGCTAAACATGCAGCGTGATGAGGGGTTTTCCTTCTACAATCTACAGTGTTGTGGTTGCTCATCTTACAAATTTTGCACCACTTATCTCCCTGTTTGTAGGGTTTCTTTTCCTGAGTCTGAGGGTTCTTGTCCTTATTATCAAATCTTGGCTTATTTCTGTATGGATGATCCTTCTGGTCAAACTGGGTATTCTGCGGTGGTGGCTTATATCCTTCTACCTGCTTCCTTTTCGTTCCTACTAGTTCAGCTTGAGCGGCTTGGTACCTCTCTGCACATTTCAAAGTGTCTTCCAGCCTCTCTGCTCCTTGTTCCATAAGGAATTTCCGCATTTCTTGAGACATGGAATCTTTCACTTGCTCTAACATAACCATTTCTTTCAGATCCTCGTATGTTTTCTGATACTTACCTAAACTACTCCATTTCAACAAATACGTTTCTAGCCTAGCTGAGAACTGGTTATATGTTTCTCCAGGTAGAGGTTTAGAAGTTCTAAATTTCTTCCTATATGCCTCAGAGTTCTTTTCATACCGGATCAGTAAGGCTTGCTTTAGTATCTCATAATTTTCCTGATCTTCTTTGGGGAGTTTCAGAAACACATCATATGCAATACCTCTCAATCCCTGGGATAACTTTAGACTCCATTTTTCCTTTTCCAGTCCATAGGTAGAGGCTAGCCTTTCATACCTATCCAGGTACGACTCTATTGCGTCCTCCTTTTCAACAAATGGATCTAGGTGGAAGTTCATGGCCCCATTTGCTGTGTTCTGAAAAGAGCTATTCGCAGAATGAGGTGAGCTATTACCATGGGTGATAGTCCCAGCCTGAAGTTCAAGATCAAGCTGTCTCATTTTCAGCTCATGGTCTCTCTCTGCTTGTAACCTCCTTTCTTCTCTCTCAGCTTCTAATTTCTTGGCTTCTCTCTCTGCTTCCAATTCTAATTTCTTGGCTTCTCTCTCAGCTTCTAGTTTCTTTGTTTCTCTCCCGCTTCTAATTCTAATTTCTTGGCTTCTCTCTCTGCTTCTAATTTCTTGGCTTCTCTCTCTGCTTCTAATTTCTTGGCTTCTCTTTCTGCTTCCAATTTCTTGGCTTCTCTTTCTGCTTCCAATTTCTTGGCTTCTCTTTCTGCTTCCAATTTCTTGGCTTCTCTTTCTGCTTCCAATTGCTTTGCTTCTCTCTCGGTGTACTTTTCACATTCCGTCGTGACATACCGGATCAGAACGTCACCATCCATGCCAAGCTCTTTTCCCACCTGCAGTGTAGCAGACCTAAATTTGACCAAGTCAGCCATGATGTATCTGTAGTCTAGTAGGGCAAGCGATCTTACTCAAACTAATTTACTACAATATAATTAACTTATTTAAAATTAAAGTTAATTAAACTGACTTCACCATATATGAAACAGCTTTCTTTATCTGTACTCAATGGTACTCCTAAAAAATTATATATTTCCTACTATGTTAACTCTTTCCAAAAAAAAAAATTTACAAAAAAGAAAATTTCCTACACAGCAGAAATAGAAAGATGGCTCAGGAATATCAAAGATATATCCCGCAGACGAGCCCCCACTGTAGCGGGAGGTTATTTAAAAGTATATATTATGTAAGAGTATGCCAGTAAAGAGTTCTGACCTTACAAGTAATACCCCAGTCTTAGAAATAAGCACTGGTGTATTGTTATCATAAAAATAGTCAGACTGTAAAAACCCTGGTCCAGTTGGTAAGAAGTAGTACCAGGATTTAAGGTGTCTCCTCCCTATGACTATCTTATGATTACTTATATTCTAGGGGATAATAAAATGAACATTCACTGAAACCACAAATGGAAGAAGTGAATAATCCTCAGGTACAGTTAAAATAGTTTAATAATTACACTAATATTCTATTTCTACTAGTTGGAAAAGAGTATACACATATATATATAAAAATATTTCACACAATTACTATTATTGTCTGTTTAGACTTCAAGATCTTAAATAATAAAGTTACTGAAATCACTGTTATTAGTCCTTTGAATTTAAGGATAACTGTCATCAGTTGACTGAGTTTCTGTATGGTTAATTATTGTTTTGAACTATTGGCTGTTTCACATGTATAGGTGGTCAGTGTCAAACAGGACACTTATCTTTCCAACTTGGTACTGCTGAAACTGTCCTTTGCTGATATCAGACTTGGTAGGCCCAACAGTAGGGATGCCAATGACCAGTTGAAGTTCACTCTTTGGGGTCCTGCACTTTTGTGGGATTGCCTCGGATGAACTGCACCGGCTTCTGATACTGGACAGTCTGGTTTGAGTTATTTCATGGAACCTGCAACATATCAGCCTTGGCTAGTATCTGGCTAGACTTGTAGCTGACTAGCACAGATGTCAGACCAGTCAGTCATCAGATGTCACCGTTATACAATCATAGTAAGTAAGGACATCATTTCAGTGATATAGCATTAATATTAACATTTCAATTAAGTGTAACTGACTAGCACATAAGTCAGACAAGTCAGTCATCAGGTGTCAAAGTTATACAGTCATAGCAAGTAACATCATTTCAATGATACAGAATTAATATTAACATATCAGTAATAAACATCATCTGGTTTATTCCGCTCCTATACATCCCTTCATATGCTATAACTTGATCCTTCCAAATCATATCAAGTACAAATTCAAATACTGATGCTATCCTTAGCATCTACACAAAAGTAATACATAAATAAAGAAAGTGAGTGACCACGTGATCAGGTTGCTTTCTACTGAAACTGGCTATAGAACACTCCAGTTTACCAGCTGTAAATGGGTACAAAGTTGTGCGCTCGAACTAGGGAAGGCAAAGGCAGCGAGGAAGGGGACTAGTCACCTTAGCCTCGTAACTGGGATCTTCCATGATGAAGTTTCTAACACTTCATTTCCCTATGACAATCTCTGCCATGGGACTGCCTTTATCTTCGTAAGCGATAAAGCAATATGATAAATATATCTTCATTAGGCTGTGGGGCTATTTGTGATTAATTTTTGTACAAGCAACAATCATCCACAATGTACATGTTAGATCATATTAAAAATACAATACATATTATCAATGACTATTTTACAGGCACATTTTGTGAATTCTATATGAACCTGAAATAACAAATATTATACACGGTAGTTATCATAATTTCGCTTACCCTCAGACTTCAGATACTGGACTTAAAATTGTTTCTGGCGATCCGCTCACAATTCATGGATAGTGGCGAAACTCTGTCTCCAGTCTGGCTCAAACCTCTTTCGTTGTGTATCTCTCTCAGTTTACCGATCCGCTACTTATACGCAAAGCGCGGACGTATCGGAGAGTACCGACGTCACAGCCTACACCTAACCTGAAAAATCCTTCCCGAACAGTGATTTCGGCCGATCTGTGCGTCGACTGAAATTTTGCCTTTATCATTCTCGGCATATATAATATCCATATTGTTCCATCTTATCTAGTTTTATACAGCTGATAAAACTCTATCTTCCTATCCATGTAAATTCCCAAACTGTTATTTGTTGATTTTAATATTTAGAACAGAAGTGGGTTTACATGCTTTTAGCGTAACTGTGGGCAGCCGAAATACGCATATATCTCCGTAAATGAGAACTTCCTACCGTTCCATCTTATATGCAGTTATACACCATCCTTCCCTGTACTGAAATGTAAAATCCTTTTCATACGGATTCCCTTCGTTTTATTTTATCGTTGGCGATTTCCTCTGTCCGATACACATTTCGCTGATACGCCGCCATTTTGAAAGCGGTCACTCGATCGTAGATGGGTTTATAAATCTAACTGAACTCATTTGCAATGACTTGAAACCAAACTGTTGAATCTCCATAAACATTCTTCAAACGTTCGTGGATGCGAATTGGGGTCTCGCCTTCAGCATTGAGGAATTCTATGACATAACGTTGTTTTAACCGAACGTCTTTGGCAGCCATTTTTAAACTGTTACAGTGGTGCTACCTGTTACTGAAACAGGTTGATAATGCTATACAGTGCAGAAGAGTGTTTGAGGAATCATGCTAAATTTAAAAATTGCACACCGATGCAGTATTTACATACATAAAAAATAGGAAGCATTACTTTTTGACCTGCCCTCGTACTACACGTCTCAGTAATAAACTACACAAGTACACAACATCTCAAACATTACTACACGCCCCAGTAATAAACTACACAAGTATACAATTTATCAGTCATTACTACACGCCCGAGTAATAAACTACACAAGTACACAACTACTCAAACATTACTATACGCCCCAGTAATTAACTCCACAAATATACAACTACTCAAACATTACTATGTTCCCCAGTTATAAACTACACAAGTGCAAAACTACTCAAACATTATTACACGCCTCAGTAATAAACTGAATAAGTGCAAAACTACTCAAACATCACTGCACGCCCCAGTAATAAACTACACAATTACTCAACTACTCAAACATTACTACACGCCCCATTAATATATTACACAAGTGCAAAACTATTGAAACATATTACGCCCCAGTATTAAACTACACAAATGCAAAACAACTCAAACATTACAACAGGCCCCAGTAATAAACTACACAAGGACACAACTACTCAAACATTACTACACACCAGTAATAAACTACACAAGCGCAAAACTACTCAAACGTTATTACACGCCTCAGTAATAAACTCATCATCATCACCTGCCATCTCCACAACGAAGGTTGGCTGTAAAGGATCTCCAACGTCTTCTGTCTCTTGTCTTGGTGGTGCACTCTGATAGGCTCTTCCCTGTCCATCTCTTGATGTTATCTTCCCACTTATTGCGCTGTCTTCCCCTTGCACGTTTGCCTTCACCTCTCCCTTCTATTATGTTCTTCTGCAAGGTGTTTTGCCTTTTTATGTGGCCAAAGTATTTTAGCTGCCGAACTTTGATCTCCCTCATTAGTTCTCTTTTCATACCTAGATTTTCTAGGACCTCCTTATTTGTTTTCATCTCTTTCCATGAGATACGCCCCATTCTTCTATATATCCACATTTCAAGAGCCTCAATTCTTTCTTTCAAATACTTATTCATCGTCCATGTTTCTGCCCCATACAGAAATGCAGAATATATATAACACTTTATGATTCTCAGTTTTAATTTGTGAGATAACTGTTTTGATGTCAGTATATTTTTCATGTTGTTGAATGTAGCTTTGGCCATTCCTATTCTCTTCTTGATTTCTGTTTCACATCCGCCATCTTCTGTTATTATATGACCAAGATATACGTAGCTCTTGACTTGTTCCAGGATTTTCCCATTTACGCTTATCTTTAATGTGGGTTTATCGTCTGTTTTGCTAATTATCATAGTTTTTATTTTCTCATTATTAATATCGAGTCCATATTCATGACTTATACTGTTCACTTGCTTCACTAGTTCTTGTAACTCCTGTTCGCTTTCAGGTAAAAACACGGTATCATCTGCATATCTAAGGTTGTTTATTGACCTTCCACTGATGTTTAGTCCTGGTATTTCCTGTATCTGTTTGAAAATTTCTTCGGTGTATAAATTAAATAGGCAGGGGGACAGCACACAACCTTGTCTGATACCTCTTTTTATGTCTATGTATGGTGAATAATTCCTTCCATATCTTACTGTGGCAGTTTGCTCCCAATAAAGGTTACTGAATATTCTTATATCTTTTCCATCATTACCTATGTCTTAGAGGCATTTAATTATTTTCTCATGATGGACTCTGTCAAAAGCCTTCTTATAGTCAATAAAGCACATGTACATGCTTTTTTGGACCTCTGTATATTTTTCTGCTAATATTCTTAGGCAAAATATTGCCTCTCTTGTTCCACTGTTCCGTCTAAAACCAAAATGTTCTTCTTGGATTTCGCTGTCTACCTTCCTTTTTATTCGTTCAATAACACTTCATTATGTCCCAGTAATAAACTACACAAGTGCAAAACTACTCAAACATTACTACACGCCCCAGTAATAAACTACACAAGTACACAACTTCTCAAACATTAATATACGCCCGAGTAATAAACTACACAAGGACACAACTACTCAAACATTACTACACGTCCCAGTAATAAACTACACAAGTACACAACTTCTCAAACATTACTACACGCCCCATTAATAAACTACACAAGGACACAACTATTCAAACATTACTACACACACCAGTAATAAACTACACAAGCGCAAAACTTTGAATGTAGCCTTGGCCATTCCTATTCTCTTCTTGATTTCTGTTTCACATCTGCCATCATCTGTTATTATATGACCAAGATATACGTAGCTCTTGACTTGTTCCAGGATTTTCCCATTTACGCTTATCTTTAATGTGGGTTTATCGTCTGTTTTGCTAATTATCATAGTTTTTGTTTTCTCAATATTAATGTCGAGTCCATATTCTTGACTTATACTGTTCACTTGCTTCACTAGTTCTTGTAACTCCTGTTCGCTTTCAGGTAACAACACGGTATCATCTGCATATCTAAGGTTGTTTATTGACCTTCCACAGATGTTTAGTCCTGGTATTTCTTGTATCTGTTTGAAATTTTTTTCGGTGTATAAATTAAATAGGCAGGGGGACAGCACACAACCTTGTCTGACACCTCTTTTTATGTCTATGTATGGTGAATAAATCCTTCCAGATCTTACTGTGGCAGTTTGCTCCTAATAAAGGTTACTGAGTATTCTTATATCTTTTCCATCAATACCTATGTCTTAGAGGCATTCAATTATTTTCTCATGATGGACTCTGTCAAAAGACTTCTTATGGTCAATGAAGCACATATACGTACTTTTTAGGACCTCTGTACATTTTTCTGCTAATATTCTTAGGCAAAATATTACCTCTCTTGTTCCACTGTTCCGTCTAAAACCAAAATGTTCTTCTTGGATTTCGCTGTCTACCTTCCTTTTTATTCGTTCAATAACACTTCATTATGCCCCAGTAATAAACTACACAAGTGCAAAACTACTCAAACATTACTACACGCCCCAGTAATAAACTACACAAGTACACAACTTCTCAAACATTACTATACGCCCGAGTAATAAACTACACAAATACACAACTACTCAAACATTACTACACGCCCCAGTAATTAACTCCACAAATATATCTACTCAAACATTACTACGTTCCCCAGTAATAAACTACACAAGTGCAAAACTACTCAAACATAATACGTCCCAGTAATAAACTGAATAAGTGCAAAACTACTCAAACATCACTACACGCCCAAGTAATAAACTACACAATTACTCAACTACTCAAACATTACTACACGCCCCATTAATAAACTACACAAGTGCAAAACTACTAAAACATATTACGCATCAGTAATAAACTACACAAGTGCAAAACAACTAAAACATTACGGCAGGCCTCATTAATAAACTACACAAGGACACAACTACTCAAACATTAGTGCACTACATTACTACACAATACTACACTAATTTATATATATATATATATATATATATATATATATATATATATATATATATATATATATATATATATATATATATATATATATATATATATATATATATATATATATATTAATTATTATTTTTTATTTTATTTATTTATTTTAATTTTTTTTAAATTTTATTTATTTATTTATTTTTCCTACTTTTTTCCAGTCCTTGTTTTCATTATTTTTTGTTTTTTGTTTTTAACATGCTATCGACTTCCTCTTTCCGGTTTAGTGGCAGCCATCTTGCTTCACATGTGACGACACAAGGGAGTGTTTGTCTCTTATTTTTATAGTTTCATGTTCTCTACTTAATTCTCATTTTCTTTCCCTCCTGTCTCTTGTTTGTCTGTCCCTGACGAAGGCCTTGTGGTCGCAACGTAGGTTTTTCTTGTCCTTTCTCCTTGTAAGACGTATTACTATTTGTGTGTGTGTGTGTGTGTCTTTTTTTCCCCATTCAACTGTTTTACCCCCGTCTTACGGCAGTTCTCCTCATATACTTATATCATACCCCATAACTGACTGCATTGTCTACCTGTTTGCTCACTTTTCACTTTTATCTCCTCTCTTACTTTCGATCTATACACCTACTTTCATTGTTTATTTTTTATTTATTCTTTATATCTATTAATTAAATTATTTTTATATTTAATTTTATTTATTTTTGCATGTGTGTGATCTCACTCGATTTGCCACTATGCCTTCACTGAAACACTTCATTCATTCACTTCGGTCTTCTATAACCACCTCCTTCAGCCTCTTACCACCTGATATATCTCGCACTGCAATTGATTTTGCATTTGCTACATTCAAGAAAACTAGATTCACTTGCCATCTCCACTTTATCCGCACCTGCCTCCGCCTTAAAGTTCTCCCTCGTGGCTTCACTTCTCACTTCAACCCCTCTGCTGGCCAAATTCACCCTCGTGAACATCGCCTCTTACAGCGCATCGAGACCACATGTGGGTTCCAGCGTATGCGAGCTGTCGCAGTTATCCATTCCCGCCTCCTGGCAGATATCAGTGCTCAGCAGTCTCAGCTTCTACTCCGCTTACGTAGTCTCACCTCCAGCTACTTTCCTGCCTTCCTCATTATCCGCATTATTATCCATACCCTCAACCGTCAATTGTATGATTTTTTATCCGCCCAGAAAAAGGACAAACTTTCCTGCCTCTGTCCTACCTCTGAGACTGTCCCTGCCTCCTCTACTCCATCTCGTTCCCAGGTTGTTTGTATTCCCTCTGATCTTGCCCTCTCTGAGGGGGACTTTCGGTCCTCAGCAAGGGCTTGCACTTTGTCCCTCTCCAACCATCCTCTTATCAGTACAATCTCCTCCAAAATTTCCATCGGTTTCATCGCCGTCTGCGACTTCAGCTCCATTTCCGCAACAATGATGGTCCTCAGAGATCGCAGGCTGAATCAGATGATGCCTTTGCACGCTTCGCTCCTCCCAAGAATAAACATTTTACACCCTCTCCTGGGGCTTCCCACGCTCTGGATTTATATATTCAGAATACCCTCCACGACATTCAGCAACTCCAACCTCAACGCCTGCGTTATTCAAACCTTTCTTCTGATGAGTCTCATGCCCTCTCAAAGCTCCGCCGCAGAGATGACATTGTTATCAAACCGGCTGACAAAAGAGGTACCATTGTGGTATGGCGCAAGGACCTGTACCTCCAAGAAGGTAATAAGCAGCTCACTAACAGCTCCTTCTACCAGCGCCGCGACAATGATGCGACAGTCCTCAACAATCGTCTGGTCCATGACATCATCAAAAGTTTTATCGCCAACAAGTCCTTACCTTCTAGCGCTTCTCATCTCCGTATTGACAATAGTGGTCTGGGCAAGCCTGTGTTTTATATGCTTCCCAAAATTCATAAACCCTCCAACCTTGGGAGACCCATTGTCTCTGCGTGTGCCTGCCCTACCGAACGTATATCAGACTTCCTTGACGGTATCTTCCAGCCTATTGTAGAGCAGCTTCCTTCCTTCTTAAAGGACACAAATCATGCTCTTACTACTTTTTCCTCTATCCAGCTTTCTCCAGACCGTACCTACCGTTTATTTCTGTTAGATGTTTGCTCGCTTTACACTTCTATTCCTCACTCTGATAGTCTCCGAGCTCTCCGGTTTTTCCTGGACCAGCGCACGCACCCCTCTATCGCTACAGAGACTCTCCTGCGCCTTGCAGAACTTGTCCTTCGACTCAATTCCTTTGAGTTCAATGGACAGTTCTTTGACCAAATAAGTGGAGTTGGCATGGGCACCAAGATGGGTCCCAGTTACGCCTGCCTCTTCATGGGCTACCTGGAGTATCAGGTGTGGCAGCAGTATCCGGGACCTTTTCCATTGATGTATCATAGATACATCGATGATGGCATAGGTCTCACCGATATGCCAGAGGTTGGCCTATCTAGGTTCATTAATTTCATTAACAACTTCCACCCTGCGATCCAATTCACCTCTCACATCTCCACTGTCTCTGTTAATTTCCTTGACATTGTTGTCACCACCCCCCCCCCCCCCCCTACCTCACCACTTCGGTGTACTACAAACCCACGATGCACACAGTTACCTCCTTTATACTTCCTCTCATCCTACGGCTTGTCGGGACTCCTTGCCTTTCTCACAACTTCTCCGCCTCCGTCGGTTATACCAAGATGATGACAACTTTCTATGCCGAGCACAAGAAATGTTGGACTTCTTCCGTAACAGACAGTATCCAAAAGATGTTCTTACCTCTGCCTTAGAGCGTGTTCTCCCTATCTCACGTCTAGAGGCCCTCAAACCCCGCCATAAAACCTCCTCTGATAGAGTCAAGTTAATAATGACCTATCACCCTCACAGCACTGCTGTCAAAAGGATCCTGTATCGCCACCTACCTCTCCTCCAATCTGACCCAGCAGCGAGGGAAGCATTTAGTGAGCCACACTTGCTGGCATATAGACGGGATAAAAATTTGAGGGACCTCCTAGTTCACAGCCGTTTGAAAACCGTCAACGATGGCCACTTTGGAACCAAGCCATGTAACCGTACACGATTAAAGACATGTCAGTATGTAATCGAAACACGTTCAGTCTCGTTCCCTAACGCCAAGTTCACCATCACCCATGGCTTCACATGTGAGTCACGCAACGTCATTTATGCTATTATATGCAAACGTTGCACCATTACTTACATCGGCCAAACGGGCACACGAATGGGTGACCGATTCTGCAGACACCTCTACGACATCTCTCAGTTTAAATCCACACCTGTGGCCATCCACTTCAATGGCCCTGACCCCCACGGTACCACTGACCTCCAGGTGACAGCCATCAGATCCTGTTCCTCGGACGCCAACAGTCGGTTTCGCCAGGAACAACGCCTCATCCATCTTATGGGTTGCCTCAAACCACACGGTTTGAATACCCAACATTCTTTTGTCTGAGACGCTTTTTTCAAAATCGCTTTTCCTCTCTCTCTCTCTCTCTCTCTCTCTCTCTCTCTCTCTCTCTCTCTCTCTATATATATATATATGTTTTGTTTTCTAAATATTTTATTTATTTATTCATTTACTTATTATTATTATCATTTTTTTAAATTTGTTTATTTATTTATTTATTATTTTTATTTTATTTTATTTTTTAAAATGTATTTATTATATATATATATATTTTTTAAATTATTATTATTTTTTATTTTATTTATTTATTTTAATTTTTTTATTTTATTTATTTATTTATGTTTCATCACTTTTTCCCAGTCCTTGTTTTCATTATTTCTTATTTTTTGTTTTTAACATACTATCGACTTCCTCTTTCCGGTTTAGTGGCAGCAATCTTGTTTCACATGTGACTGGATACAAGGGAGTTTTTTTCTCTTATTTTTATAGTTTCATGTTCTCTACTTAATTCTCATTTTCTTTCCCTCCTGTCTCTTGTTTGTCTGTCCCTGACGAAGACCTTGTGGTCGCAACGTAGGTTGTTCTTGTCCTTTCTCCTTGTAAGACGTATTACTATTTGTGTGTGTGTGTGTCTATTTTTTCCCCCATTCAACAGTAATAAACTACACGAGTGCAACAGTAGTCAAACATAATACGCCCCAGTATTATCATACGAAATCAAGAGCAAAACTACTCAATCACTATTGTACGCCCCAGTAATAAACTACGCCACCACAGCAGAGCTCAATTACTGATCTTCTGATGGAACGGCTGTTTGAACTGAATGTTAACCTCTGGCGCCCTAAAACCAGAATGTTATAGAAGTCCTGGCGAAGACATTTGAAGCAGTGCCTTCGACCGGGGACTGGAGTAGCTTCAGCGGCTCCTGAGCACAAACCCTCTGTGGATGGGAAGGGGCGGAGATGGCACGGACATCTGGCTCCTGGCCGGGTGGGAAGGAAAGTCCATAGGCTCCCCAGCTTCGCAATGCCATGACATTGATGTCATGTCATTGGGCCGAAGTGCTGAAGCTCAAGTGCCACTGGATATGGAAAAAAAATGCTCGTAAGTCTTGAATGGCAATTCATTTAGGACAAGAATTTCAAGCCGCCTACTGGCCTAGAGGCGGACTGGGAACAGCCAAAGGCTAAGAAATCAAGCCACGTGACAAATCTGAAATCAGATGTACCGGCCTGAATGATGCTGGTATCGCAGCCCACATGTGAACTACTGTAAAGTAATCGTCAAGATGCTAGTATCGCAGCCCACATGTTATTGTTATTGTTATACAGAATTTACATCACTGCACTCCGGGCAAACCCATAGGTGCGCTGTCTCCATCAGTATATGTCAAACAGTGTGAATGCTAACTGTTCCTGTAGCTCGCTGGTTGTAAACATGACGGATGCATCCTCTCATATGTCCATCTCTACTAGACTTACGTTTGATGCCAAATTCCAACAGCCTTGACCTTGATGATTCATCTATTTGCAGTGTCATTCTCTAACAGGTGATTATTGTTCTTCTCTTACCAGCTCTTCTTCTTGTCTCTCCTCTTCTCCCCCCGACCTCTTCTTCTGCATTAACGCTTCTTCGTTACATTAGCCCCAGGTATCTGCGACAGAGCACGATGCCCGTTGCTCCCGCGATAAAACCGACATGTAAACTACTGTAAAGTAATCGTCAAGATGCTGGTATTGCAGCCCACATGTAAACTACTGTAAAGTAATCGTCAAGATGCTGGTATTGCAGCCCACATGTAAACTACTGTAAAGTAATCGTCAAGATGCAGGTATCGCAGCCCACATGTAAACTACTGTAAAGTAATCGTCAAGATGCTGGTATCGCAGCCCACATGTAAACTACTGTAAAGTAATCGTCAAGATGCTGGTATCGCAGCCTACATGTAAACTACTGTAAAGTAATCGTCATTCATTCTTCTTGCTCCTAACGGAGCATAGAATCACCATAGTAACTGGCCCACTTGCAGGAAGCCTACGAAAAAAGCTTAGACATTCTCTTACAGCAGTGGTTTCTGCAGTAATGTGTTTCACGTAATGAGGTTGTATCGTATACACACACAACCTCACATTAGTCACCTTGTACAAACACACCTGAGTGTGTGGTAGTCCTAGTCTATCTGTGTCTTATAAGAAACCCCCGGGACACACACCGGACAGCTACAAGTATACTACGTTAACAAAATAAATAATCGACTACTTACCAGTTTTAAAATCTTCGGTATATTCCGCACATATTTCGTCAGTACATATATCCCACAGACCGTAATACAGTTTTGGCGGTCCCTCGCTCAGCGACCATTGGGACGAGGCTAGTCCAATGAGGTGAAGGAATAGACCAATTCCTAGACACAGGAGGCCAATCAGGTACATTATGTGTATACCTCCGATGATAGCCATAGTACCTGTTGTAGACAATTTAGTAAATATCAGATATACAAGTAATTACCATGGTATATCTTACAGGTGTTTGAGCAGACGTGATATAGTCAAGTATTTACGTCATCATCCTTGTCTTCTTTGTCGCTCCCTATGGAGCAAGCAGATACCACTGTCAACTGGTCCCCGTACAATAAGGCAGCCCCAAGCATTCATTCATATGGTCGTGCAGCGCTAGTTTCCGTAGTTATTTGTATAACGTGATGATGTTCCCTGCCTCACACATTACGTCAAATTAGCCGCATTGTATGACATGCGTGCTGGAGCAGTCGTTTTATCTTTTTCTTTTAAACCTCACCAGAGACTCCCCGAGACATGTGCACGACAGAGTATTTACATAATGTCTATTTACTTAATGGTCTGTGTGACATTCAAGTGTTTGTATAGTGACACGGTGTGTTAATGTATTAAAAGAAACGTGTGAATCTGTAGTGTTTGTATACTGCCGTATATCTGGTACATATCCGAGTGAGTGTTAGAGTGTAATATTGAATTGTTCGGTTACTATTAGAATACAACATTCAGTGTTCAGTTAGCGTCCGAATGTAACTACACATGTTTCGGTTTGTGTTAGAATGTAGTAGTATTGGATGTTTTAATTAGTGTTATAATGTAGTATCGTTGTGTCATAAAGATCAAGGTCTTTCACTTATAATATTTAAAGCGTCACTCATATTATTTGAATTGTTCGCATTTGCAAGATGTGTTTCCACAAATTTCATCAGACAAGTGCGGTGGGGAATTTTCCTCCCTCTCTTCCCTCCCTTTTTTGCGATATTGTTCGATTTGAAACACGTTGCGAATGATGCTAAACTTTTTGCGTGCTGGTATGCATCATTAAAGTCTTGCATCATTCGGTGACGCAAAATGTAGGCTGAATAATTGATATGAATTAAGAATTAGAAGTCTGAATCGTTCGATAATTCAAATTTTTTAAATTGCGTGATTTTAATTTATTGGCAAAATTTATTTTCAAAATCTTCTCGTAGCCCAATTTCAAAGTATATAAACTGGTAAATTACGGGTCGTTTTCACGACGTCACATATAATGTCATAGACGAGGGAACGACCCGAAATTCTGCGTAGAGAGAGGCCTAGAAGAAACTGCTGTAACAAACTTATCTTCAGCAAGGGTTTCCCCACCAGTCGGGATAGGTCCGTATAATAAATAATAATTATATAGATAATAAATTTCAAAAAGATACATGATATATAAATTTGTGATAACTTCTCTTTTTGATTACTCGAAGTATCAAGACTTTTATACTCTGAGTAATTATTTTATCAAAATAATCAAGAACACACATTGTTTATTCTCATAATCTGAATTACTGTAACGGTGCTGAGTGTCTTCTTCTTCTTCTTTGTTCACCCTCAGATGTCAACTTGAATAAGTTCAAAGAAAGCAGTGATCAGCCTGAGGCTGTTGATATCTCCGTAGATTTTCTCCAGGAATGGTACTGGTGATGGCCATATGCGTTTTCTCTGTTCCTCATTGTGGTGGGTTTGGATGTTATTGATTAAAATATTACTTGTCTACAGAGTGAGGTCAGCTATGCAAGCCCCTGAGTCTAATAGTTGATGAAGCTTGTTCTCAGGGTACCTGACTGCTACCACCCTACGACCTCAATCTGCGATATATTTTGATCCTACTTATGTGTTAAGGTGTCTGGTTGTTATCTGGCTAGATGTCTAGGGTAATGTGATATGTGATGTAAAGATAATGACAACAACCACTAACGTAACTCAAAGAAAAGGATTAAACAAATCAGTGTTTAAAGTTTGAGTAAAAATTTTTTACAATTTTAATTTTCTGTACCTCAATTTCTTGGGCACAGAAATGTTTAAAACTCAAATAGAATGGAAATATAATATACATTAATGTGAATCAAAACAGAAGAATACTTGTCTGTTTATATCATAAAATGTCTGAGACTTGAAATGTCCTGATGAAGCACTAATATATATATATATATATATATATATATATATATATATATATATATATATATTATATATATATATATATATATATATATATATATATATATATATATATATATATATATATATATATATATATATATATATATATATATATCATCATCATCTCATCTCATCCCGTAACCCGTCATGGGTCGTAGGGGTGCCATGGTGGAAGCATCAGCAGACAGGGTCCTCCACTGCTCTCTATCCTCAGCAATGCGTACAAGTGTGGAAAAACCGTGTCCTGCCCATTCTTTGATGTTATCAGCCCAGGATTTTCTCTGCCTTCCTCTTCTCTGTTTACCTTCGACTGTTCCCTGAAGGATCGTTTTCGAAAGAGAGTCATGACGAGTTACATGCCCAAACCAGGCAAGCTTTCGACGTTTCACTATTGACAAAAGTGGTTCTTGGTGGCCTGCATAGGTGTTTATCTTCTCTCTAACATAGACATTTGTTTTGTGCTCTTTATAGCAAATGCGCAGAATTCTTCTATAACATTTATGCTCGAAAGCCTGAATCCTTCGCTCTGTATCTGCAGTGAGTGTCCAGCCCTCACACCCATACAAGAGAATAGATAATACAAGTGATTTGTATAATTTGATCTTCACAGGAAAACTGATGTTACTTTTCCAGATCATATTCAACCTTGTCATGGCAGCTGAGGCCATCTCAAGTCTTGTCTTGATTTCTTTACTTGATCTTCCATCACTACATATAGTGGACCCGAGATATTTAAAGGTGCTAACTTCTTCTAACGATTGCCCATTTAACGTAATGTTGGTCGGAACATGTTTCTTATGGCTATTCACCAATATCTTGCTTTTTTCTATATTAATTTCCATCCCATATGTTCTTGTTACTTTCTCCAGTCTAGAGGTAAGGTCTTGAAGTTCTGACTCTGATCCAGCTATCAGATCAATATCATCAGCAAAACGTAGGTTGCACAGAGGTCGGCCTCCAATCGATATGGTTGATTTATAATCGTAGAGAGCCTCCTGCATAATATGTTCTAGATATATATTAAAGAGCACTGGTGATAGAATACATCCTTGGCGAACTCCTACAGTTGTTTTGAAAAATTCTCCAATGTCGTTGCTTGCAAAAACAGCACTGCTTGCGACCTTGTATAGTGCTTCAATGATATCTATGATGTTAGTATCAAAATTGAATTTTCTCATTACTTGCCATAAGCCTTCATGCCAGACTCGATCGAAGGCTTTTGTGAAATCGATGAAGTTATGGTATAAATCGTGTTGATGTTGGAGATGTTTTTCGATAAGTAATCTAATATTGAAGATTTGTTCTGAGGTACTTCTTTTTGGTCTAAAGCCAGCCTGTTCCTCTGACAAGATTTCTTCTGATTTCTGTTTTATTCTGTTCAAAAGTATCCTTAACATCACCTTACTTGGATGACTAATAAGGCTAATGGTTCTGTAGTTCTTGCACATTTTTAAATTTCCTTTCTTTGGAAGCAGTATTACTAATGACTGCGTCCATTCTTTTGGCCATTTTTTTGTACTCCATATCTTCTGGCAAATTGTTGTCATGATTTTTACTATATCTGGTCCTCCATATTTCAAGAGCTCTGCTGGGATATTATCCACACCAGGTGACTTCCCTCCTTTCATCGAACATATAGCCTCTTCCACCTCTTCCCGTAATATTGCTGCATTTCCGAGTTCCCTGTTTTCGCACTTAATGTTGTTTAATATGCCTAAGTCAGTGTCAAGTTTACAGTTATATAATTCTTTACAATATTCTGTCCACCTTCTCATTACAGCTGTTTTTTCATTGAGCAGAGCCCCATTGCTATCTTCTATGACAGTTACCCTGGGCTGTTGGGGTTTTGATAGTTTTCTTAATGTGTCAAAAGCTGCCTTGCTGTTACCTTTTATTAGCCCCGTATTAATGGACTCACATTGATCAGCTACCCATTTTTCTTTGGCCTGTTTCATTTTCTTCCTAATATTTTTATTCACCATACTGTATTGCCATGCTGCTTCAGGAACCTCTTTCTTAACCTTTTTCATTTCCCGCCGTGTATCACATAACTTCAGAATGTCATCTGTAACCCATGGTTTGTTTATTTTCTTTCTTTTACCAAGTATTTCTGTTGCTGATTCAATGAGCACGTCTTTCATGTTCTCTGTGATTGAGTTGATATCATCTTCCAAAAAGTTGAGATATCAACTCAATCACAGAGAACATGAAAGATATATATATATCTCACTATTAGGAGGAACGTTGGTGTTCATCACTTCAAGAACGCTGTGTTGATATAATACTGGAGAGAGTATGTCAGGTGAAAACTCATGAACCCATATATGGTTCTTATCTGAAAGTCTTGGTGCACTGTGGTCTTTCTCCCACCACGATAGTAGTCACGACTGCAAAGTTTAGATACCGCTGCAGCAATCTTCACAGTCTTTTGGCAATCAGATTCTTCTTGCCTCACACGTGCAGATACAATAAGTCTTGGATGGCTCACTGAATGTTTGTACATGGAACCCTGAAATTAAGAAGATTAAGGCCTCCTCATTATTTCAAACATATTTCTCCGTCCCTAATCAACTAAGCATTATCAACAGTTTCAAGATCAGCATCAATGGCTACATAAACAGCTATCGTTCCTTTCTGATGGGGTGACAGCTTCATACTCAGGTAAATTTCAATCATCAGTTTGATACATTCCTTTCATAGGAAAATTATAATTAATTTTATGAAGTCGTGTGAAAACACTGTGACTTGGTGAAGACGGCCAGTTGTTTTCTTTCCTACCAGTTATAATAAGGTCATATTTTATTTCCACCTATATCTTTTCATCTTTTCCCAAAGTTTAAGAAAGCCTGCTTGGCTTTTAACAAAAATGGTAATCTTCCCTACTATCACTTGCGGCATACACAAAGTGTTGAGTTTGGCGCCTTTCTGGTTTAGACTCTACCCATCCATTCTGCACACACATTCAATAATACAGATACATATTCAATAATAAAGTTTACATAAATGTTCATCTTACCGCATCAATGAAATAATGCACAATTTGTAGGTTAACCGGCGATCAATGGACACATTCAGATCGCCACTGATACAGAACAGCGAAGGCACTGGTCAGGAATCCCTTGCTTCTGATGATAACACTACTAGTTAAATAGTTTTCTTCGAGTGGCAACTAACGCTGGTTTCAAATTGTTTTTATCACTACTGTTAGTCTATTCTGCTACAGCCAATCGAATTATGTTATGCCCCCCTTGTCTTTTTTTTTCAAAATAAATTACTTTTTTCAAATTGTTAACGTTCCCCCTCCCCTATCGTTCTATTCAAAACGAAGCAACGCGTTTGAATTTCATTCGACAATATAACACTACAGGAAATGAGAGTTTGTCTGTGTGTTTTTAACTACCGTCTCCCTATCTAAGTGTTTATACATTCAAACTGTTCTGCTAGTGAACGGGGTGGTAAGGGGTTTGTAATGGCTTTGCACCACTTTTTCAAAATCTGCCAGCAACAAAGTCACGCACGCTCGTTAGTAAGCGATGCCTAGAACCACTGTCTTCCTCTCCTTCCGTCATTCCTCCGTTTTGTCTCTCACTCTTACTTGGCCGAAACACGCCTTGGCTATCAAAATGTTATATTTAGTTTCAAGGACGGATTATGAAAAGCTTGTACTATTGAGAGAGAGAGAGGGTACCATTCACTTTGCGTTACGGCTTTCTCAAAACCTGCGCGACTAAGGGCGATGGCGAAGACGTAGAGCCCAACTCCCCTATTTTATCTCTATAATTTTTGGATCTATAATGTATAATATTTTATCTATTTGATCGGGGTATCAGGGATATTACTACACTCATATGCAGTCGATCAAATAGCATAGACATGTGTGCATTTGTGTTATTTTCCTTATTTTTTGCCTGGAGGATTTGTCCCATCTTCAACTTTGTTATTTGACAAAGAGCAAATCCCTTTGCGACACTCTGAATGTTTTAATTAATATTACAACGTTACATTGAATGTTTTAATTACTATTACAACGTTACATTGAATGTTTTCATTAGTTTTACAATGTTATATTGATGTTTTAATTAGTATTACATTGTAACATTAAATGTTTTAATTAGTGTTACAGTGTAACATTGAATGTTTTAATTAGTATTACATTGTTACATTGAATGTTTTAATTAGTATTACAATGTTACATTGAATATTTTAATTAGTATTACTCGTATAATGTAAAATTGAATGTTTAGTTAGTATTACAATGTTACATTGAATGTTCAAATCAGTATTACAATGAAACATTGAATGTCTTAACTAGTATTACAATGTATAATTGAATGTTTTAATTACGATTACAATATTACATTAAAAGTACTAATTAGTATTATAATGTTACATTGTATATTTTAATTAGCATTATAGTGCAATATTTGTTGTTTTAATTAGTATTTCATTGTAACACTGCATGTTTTAATTAGTATTATATAGTTACATTGAATTTATTTATTAGAATGTAATGCTACATTAAATGTTTTAATTAGTATTATAATGTTCCATTGAATATTTTAATTAGTATTATAATGTTACATTGAATGTTTTCATTAGTATTATAATGTTACAATGACTGATTTAATTAGTGTTATAATGTTCTATTGAAAGTTTTATTTAGAATTACAATGTAAAATTGAATTTTTTCATTAGCATTTCAATGTTACAGTGAATGTTTTAATTAGTATTACAATGTAACATTAAATGTTTTAATTAATATTATAATGTTACAGTGAATGTTTAAATTAGTATTATAATGTAACAATGAATGTTTTAATTAGTATAACTATGTAACAATGAATGTTTTTATTCGTATTACAATGTAACATTGAATGTTTTAATTAGTATTACAATGTGTTGCCTTTGTTGATATTGTAGTTTCGTTTCAGTGAGATTTATTCTTCAACATCCGTCTTATTTATGTATTGATCTTCTGCCACAACACTGGATTCGTTTTCTGAATTTCTTTTCGGTGTTTGTATATTACTGTTTATTTCATTTCAATTATTCTTTGCTTGATAGAGTTTGTATTGAAATATTCTAGTTGAACTGACCTTGAAACTAACGGTCAAAACGCATACAACCTTTATAACGTGAACTGTAGAACTTTTACTATTTATCAAGTCTCTTTTGACGACTTCAAATCATTTTTAATCAACACACAATTTCCATCATGAGTCTTCAATACTAATATGTCTCACATTAAAGAACACGCAATATATCACAGTTTTTTTTTCAGACATCACACGTCTGATACTTTATCGTTTTAATTAACGTTCAATTATATTTCAACCAAAACTGTTTGGCATAATAAATGTCTTCACGCAGTGTTAATCTATAGCTGCCTTTCAGTTCCTTTCGGGTCTCTGCCCAATATATATCTTACAACTCTGACTATAATTATATTTGGCATTATTCGCCAGGCTTTACCAGCCATACACATTCTCGTGTTTCATAAATATCACCTTTTGATTATTACCGTCTTACAGAAAACCTGGGACTCACTGGTCCTTACATATTATTATTTTATAAGCTTTTGAAGCAATATATTGACAGTTATGTTCATGGCTATTTCAAGCCTACACTTATATCCTTTAGTGGTTTAACCACACAACCCTGAATCCTTGTTATCTTTATACACGTATTATTACATCGGCTTACAAGCCTAAACCCAAACGGTTCTACAATTGAGTAAGTGGCCATGCCACACTTTTGAAACACTTTAGATAAGTGGCCATACCACACTATTGAAACACTGCCATAAGCTCCAAGGCCACACACACGACTACTGTAACTAACTCCCCCGCGTCATGCATCGCCACACGCGACCTAATTCATTTCGGTCTAGTAAGGTGTTCCATGGTGCGACCATTTGAAACAAGTTCAAACTAAAAATTTATTACAAATAAGGGAGGGAAACCTGAGGCCTGTTCACTGGACACAGTATTAAGGTCCTAAGGGTCTTGTTGGATTCGGCCTATACTGCTTGATAGAAATACAACAGAAGTGATTGCGTCATTAATAGGCTGAACTGCCCATGGAGGACTTCTGGTGTCGTGTATTGTGGTTCGCACTATTGACCTGCCATTGAAACATCATTTTTTGATGATGCGTAGATGGCAGAGCGGATAGTGTGATTCGCTTGCATGGCTAGGCGGGGTTGTCGCACGGAAGGTCCAGTGTTCAAATCCTGGGTAAGCCACTCATGTCTGTTGTTTTTCTGTTGTCTGGTGTTCTACTTCTTTATTTCCTGCGAGTGCCTGATAACATACCTTTATATTTGTTTCGTATTAATTTCAAACTAAAAATGCTCGCTGACCATGCAACAATCCTCAACACAATGTAACATTGGATGTTTTAATTGGTATTACGATGTAACATTTAATGTTTTAATTAGTATTACAACAACGCATTGAATGTTGTAATTAGTATTTTAATGTTACATTGATTGTTTTAATTAGTATTATAATGTTACATAGAATGTTTTAATTATTGTTATAATGTTACATTGAATGTTTTAATTAGAATTATAATGTTACATTGAAAGTTTTAATTAGTATTATAATGTTATATTTAAAGTTTTATTTAGAATTACAATGTAACATGATTTTTTTTAAATTAGCATTTCAATATTACAATGAATGTTTTAATTAGTATTAAAATGTAACATTAAATGGTGTAATTAGTATTACATTGTTACATTGAATGCTTTAATTAGTATTATAATGTTACATTGCCTATTTTAATTAGTATTCTAATGTTAAATTGAATGTTTTAATTAGTATTATAATGTTACATTGAATGTTTTAATTTATATTATATTATTACATTGAATGTTTAAATTTGTATTATAATGTAACAATGAATGTTTTAAATAGTATAACAATGTAACATTGAATGTTTTTATTCATATTACAATGTTACATTGAATGTTTTAATTATTATTACGATGCAACATTGGATGTTTTAATTAGTATTACGATGTAACATTTAATGTTTTAATTAGTATTACAACAATGCATTGAATGTTGTAATTAGTATTATAATGTTATATTGCCTGTTTTAATTAGTATTATAATGTTACATTGAATGTTTTAATAAGTATTACAATGAACCATTGAATGTTTCAATTAGTATTACAATATAACACTAAATGTTTTAATTACTATTATATTGCTACATTGAATGTATGTATTAGTATGTAATGTTACATTGAATGTTTTAATTAGTAATATAACGTGGCATTGAATGTTTTAATTAGTTTTATACTGTTACATTGAATATTTTAATTAGAATTATAATGTTACATTGAAAGTTTTAATTAGTATTACAATGTAACTTGACATTTTAAATTAGTATTACAATGTTTCTGCCATCACCGGTGTCAATACCTTGGTGGCTTGCGTACCCTGATTACCCCCAGTGCTATGCCAGCGGCAGTTTTTACTCTTGTAATGTTCTACCAAGCTGGACAGGTTTGCGCGGGCAAGGGTCAGACTAAAGCTGACACCCTGGTCCTCCAGGTTGGGGGTTTTATCATAGGGCTGACACCCCTGTCTATGTAAAAAGAAACGAAGTTACGGAGACGACAACAAATGAACAAACTTTGCTGCGGGACGGACATCCGGAGTCTGAGGCTCGTATGACTGTCAGTGGTGAAAGCCGAAAGGAAGCCATTGACACGAAAACGGACGTCCTGACAGCAAAACGTGAAACAAGAATAGGATTTTGGAATGTCAGGACAATGAACGAGACGGGTAAACTAAAACAGGTCACAGCAGAAATGAGAAGCTATAGATTACACATTCTAGGGATAAGCGAGAGCAGATGGACAGGGACAGGAAAAGTTAGGACATCAACAGGAGAAACAGTACTTTACTCTGGAAGAGAGGATGGACAGCACAGTGAAGGTGTAGCCATTATTATACAGAAAGGAATAGGAAGGACATTACTGGAATGGAAACCCATCAACAACAGACTGATAAGAATACGATTGAGAGGGGAGATTCACTACAATAATTCAATGCTACGCACCAACGAATGACAGCGATGAAGAGGCCAAGGATGAATTCTATCAACAACTGTAGAACGAAATGGAAGACACACCTAGATATGATCTTATCGTATTAATGGGAGACCTTAATGCAAAAGTTGGAACACACAATTCATGTAATGAAAGAGTAATGGGGAAATGTGGCAGCGGAACAGCAAACGAAAATGGGGATAAATTAATAAGTTTCAGTGGCATTAACAACCTGATCATTGGAGGAACACTTTTCCCACACAAAGAAATTCAGAAATTAACATGGGAATCACAGAATGGTGGGGACAGAAACCAGATAGACCACATCATGATTAATGGTAGATGGAGACATGCATTACAAGATGTGAAGGTAAGAAGAGGTGCAGATGTGGGAAGTAATCGCCATTTAGTAGTAGCAAAACTGAAAGTGAAACTATGAAGGGCTGGACCAACTGTAACTACACAGAACAGATTTGACATCAGCAAATTGAAGGACTCCCTCACCAGAAAAGCTTTTGCGGCTGATATAAAGAAGCGATATCACTTTGGCAAAAGTTAGGAAAAGACATTGACTGATGATATAGACCAGAAATTCAACACCATTTCAACAATATAAAAGGAAAGCAGCAAATCATGTTTGGGATTCCAGGAAAGGAAGAAGCAAGACTGGATAACACCAGAAACATTTAAACACCATAACGATGAGAAGGAAATGAAAAGAAAGACAACAGAAGGGAGGTCCCCCAGGTAAAAGCAATGATGATAGGAAACTCTTTACAGAGCGATACAACAGGAAGCAATCTGATCATCAGAAGCAGTCCCCCCATCCCACAAGTGTTTCGGCCCAATTACTCCTTTACACTTTACGGGGGGCAGGCCCACTTGGGTCATGACTCCCAATCGTCTCAGCTTCCTGTTGTCTTGTATCGAAAATGAACCCATTTCACATATGGTAGCAACTTTTAAATCCACAACGCCAGCCGCGGAGGCAATTGTGAAAGTAACAAAGAGAAGACAAATTATTCCGTTCGTTCCGTCGCCCTTCACAACTAAGGACACACACTGAGACATTAGCGCGCAGCCGACGAGCTGCGCGCCGCAAGCCACTGAAATTTCATCTATGTTAATTTGTCTTCTACTTTTCCGTGGTGGGTTACTTTCCCTTGCCTCCCTCACACCGAACTCTTTGCGACAGTGCAGATATACTATATCGCCGAAGATTTCCAGCTTCTTCTCCAAAGTTAGCTGCTTCAGGTTGTTATCCAACTCTTTTGCCAAGGCTTCGTCCAGCTGCTCCCAAAGCCCCTTTGCACTGGCAGGTGGAAACTTTATTGCATCTCTTTTCCCGTCCAAGAAGTGTGTGAGATCATCATCTGGCAGATCAACTTGAATGTACTCAGCACTGTGGATTGACCCCTGGCTGCGTTCTTCTAACGTCTTATCCGTCGAGACAGAGCGCTGTTGATCTCACCCTGATGACCTCCCACACCCCTTTTTCGTTCTGTGGATTTTCATTCCTCTCTGAGTAGAGAATTCCCTACCACAGACACATGGAAATTCCAGCCGTTGTTCAGAGCTCGAAGTCCATGTAACGGGTCTGGTCGATTCCATTGAGGCGCCTGTGGATTCATCATCCTCCCCCCCTTTCGGTGAATCCTGGGGGCATCTATCGTTTTTGGGTCCTGTAGCAATTGAATACAGCTTACTGGGTGTTAACCCGGTCAGCCGGTTTCTAGTCTTTCCCAGTGTCATCTGTCTTTCCAGAAGTCAATCGGTCTTTTCCCGATCGTCACTGGTTTGACCATGCAACTATGATAGGAAACTCTTTACAGAGCGATACAACAGGAAGCAATCTGATCATCAGAAGCAGTCCCCCCATCCCACAAGTGTTTCGGCCCAATTACTCCTTTACACTCTACGGGGGGCAGGCCCACTTGGGTCATGACTCCCAAGCGTCTCAGCTTCCTGTTGTCTTGTATCGAAAATGAACCCATTTCACTTATGGTAGCAACTTTTAAATCCACAACGCCAGCCGCGGAGGCAATTGTGAAAGTAACAAAGAGAAGACAAATTATTCCGTTCGTTCCGTCGCCCTTCACAACTAAGGACACACACTGAGACATTAGCGCGCAGCCGACGAGCTGCGCACCGCAAGCCACTGAAATTTCATCTATTTTAATTTGTCTTCTACTTTTCCGTGGTGGGTTGCTGGACAAGGAAGTTAAATGTCAAACCTGAGCCAACAAAAGGAATTTCCTAGACGATCTTGCAAGACAGGCAGAGGAGGCAGCACTGAGAAATGAACAAAGCACAGTATACAAAATAACAAAAATCATCAGCGGAGAACGAGGTGCAAACAATATTACATTAGTAAGAGATAAGCAAGGAAATATTATCACGACAGCAGAGGTGCAGGAAACAGGATGGGCAGAGCATTTCAGAGAAACTCTGAACAAGGAACCACCAGAGACACAATTGAATGTTCCTGAGGCTGAAAACGATCTAGATGTTAATACAGAGATTCCACGAAAAGAAGAAATCATCACAGCAATCAAAGGGTTAAAGAAAGGAAAAGCTCCTGGCCATGATAATTTAAATGCAGAGCTATTTAAGTCAGACCCTGAGCTAGCAGCAGAACTATTAGAACCACAATTTGCACAAGTCTGGAAAACAGGGACAACACCAACGGAGTGGAACAAAGGAATAATTGTCAAATTGCACAAGAAGGGAGATCTTGCATACTGCAATAATTGGAAAGGAATCACTCTTCTCTCAGTTCCCAGCAAAATACTAGGCATTATAATTATACAGAGAATTTCAAAAGCAGTAGACCACAAACTGAGGAAAGAACAAGCAGGATTTAGAAAGAACAGAAGATCTGTAGATCATATAGAGCAGTGTTCAGAAAGGACAAGACAGCTGTACATTAATTTCGTTGATTTTGAAAAGGCTTTTGAATGTATATATAGGGACAGTTTATGGAAAATACTGAGGGCTTACGGAATTCCAAGCTACATAGTGTCAATCATGAAAAGCCTTTATGCCAACTTTACGTGTAGCGTAGGGCAGAGCAACCTAACCTTTGAGGTGAAGACAAGAGTACGACAAGGATGCCCTTTATCAACCACTCTATTTATAACAGTCATAGACTGGGTGCTGCGCCAGACAACAGAGGGCAGTCCAAGAGGAATAAGATGAACTACATTTTCTACATTGGAAGATCTGGAATATGCAGATGACATTGCATTACCAGCACATTCACATGAACACATCCAGGAAAAAACGGATAGACTTAATAAGTATAGCCAGCAGGTGGGCTTGAACATCAATCTAAAGAAGCCAGAGGTCATGACGCTCAATGTGAGCAACCCTTAGCCCATATCAGTAAGGAATCAGCAACTGGAACAGACAGACACCTTCATATACCTAGGATGCATTGTAACACCAGACGGCGGAGCAAGCAAAGACATCAACTACACAATGAACAAAGCAAGAACAGCCTTTTTTAGTCTTAACAACATCCGGAAGACCTCTCAGTACAGCACAAGCACAAAATTAAGATTATATCAGAGTTGTGTGCTTTCTGTGTTTCTCTTTGGTGCGGAATGCTGGTGAGTTACCGAGAAGGAAATGTCGAAATTGTCCTCTTTTCACACAACATGCTTAAGAAAAATTCACCGAATCTTTTGGCCGAATACCATCACCAATCAAGATCTGCGTACACGGAGGCCGATCAAAAACAACTTGGCGGAGGACTGTGGAGGCTGAGGTACAAAGAACGAACCAGAGTTGGGGAACTGTACGGAGGATGGCCACCGACCGAGCAAGGTGGAATCAATTTTTTGGCGCAGTACAAGATGCCATCACGTGTAATGGCCACTGACTGATTAGACGGTCGGCGGCTAAGGATCAAAGAAAAAGAAGATTACAATGTTACATTGAATGTTGTAATTAGTATAACAATGTAACACTGAATGTTTTAATTAGTATTATAATGTTACAATGAATGTTTTAATTAATATTATAATGTTACATTGAATGTTTTAATTAGTATTACAATGTTACATTGAATGCTGCAATCGTTACTCAAAGTCAATAGGAGCTTGAGAGCTTGATGAATAGCTTCACCCAATCATGTAATGACTTTGGCCTCACAATAACTATAAGGAAAACCAATATGCTGAGTCAGGATATGGATTTTGCCCCAGTTATCACTGTCGATAACTATGAATTGGCACTGGTGCACCACTTCATATACCTGTAGTCTACTGATATGATTAAAATTCATAACGAGTGTGTCGATATCATTAGGTAGCTCGACAGGGCTCCTTGTTTGTTTATTTTAAACGGAGTCATTTATTAATACAGGAAGTGACGTCATGCCTCTAGGGTGTATTTGGCAGACGTGAAACTAAGAATGCAGAAGGCAGAGATCGTCTGCAAAGGCCCTCTAACATTGTGTGTCATGGCGAGTGGACGCATGTGTTTGAGCATGAAGATGTCTTTATTGTACATCCCATGTTATTCCATCACTAATACATCAAGATCTTCTGTGAGGTGTATCTAGTAGCTTCGTTTTAAGGGAGTATGGATTCTCAATGACGAGTGTGGAAATATGAGTAATACATTGTGGAAGATGAAAGGACAGCGTTTAAGACATGAACGGACTGCCTAAAGTTCTATCGACGACTGCATATAATATGCCCTTTATATATTGAACTAAATTGTATTTCAAGTTGGAGCATCGTGACGTTTAAATAAATATGTATACTCTCCACTGCGTCGATTGTGGCTCAGAGAAGGGTGATTGATGTTGGCTGGTTTCGGTGTATAGATGTTTGCTACCCTAGAAGTGGGCTTGGCCTACAGGAACCATCCTGTCATATAAAATTAACATTGTAAAGAAAAAAGACACGTAACAGCTGATAAATGGGGGCCAAGCTGGGATCTGAAACAAAATAACTTACAGTGATGTCTCAAAAATTTGTCAAATCGGTGGACTACATTTTCTGCATGTACATAAAATTGTTCAAGATGGCGGTGTTAATCGACTGCAAGCTGGAATTCTAAAGTGACAATAATACCGTCCAAAATACCAATGTTGTTTCTCATGCAAATGCATCTAGTGTGGACTTATCAAATAGTACTAATTGTTCTGAATGTAATTGTTTATTTCAGCTACAGGGAGTTCCTAGGCTCCTGTGTGGACATCCTGTCTACGCCACATCCTCAGTATTTCGGGGAATAACAAAGTGATAAATGTCGACGTATTGTTGCATGATGATCTTCAAAACATTTATATGATGATTAGGCATGGCAGACTATATACGCTGGTTTGGCCGTGTCCGCCGCATGGAAGATGGTCGCATCCTGAAATATATCTTCTACCGACAACTGGCAGATGGCAATATAACAGTTGGGCGACCGCAGGTTCAAAGATGTATGCAAAAGATACAAGAGGGCACTGGACATAAATCTAGCAACCTGGGAGGATAAAGCTGCCGATCACATCAAGTGGCGGTGCTCTATTCGGCGCCCCCTCTGGAAAGTTAAAAGAAGTTCTCATGGCAAACAGAAGAGAGGAGAAAACGTCGAAAGGATAACCAGGAAAAAGAAAGGTGAAGGCTGTCACTTCAAGGGCGCATTCCCTTAGTCAGTTATGACTGAAGGGGCTATTATTAGGAACATACATATATGATGTTTTAATCATACCACAAGGTCTTTTATATTAGGTCTTGCGATCTAATATAACAAACAGACCATTTATCTAGTTTGAATAGAGCTCGCCTTGCCAAAACTGCATTTATAATTTAAAACAACAAGGCTTCTATACGGTGTAGAGAGATGGCACCTATATAGGTAGTAAGAACAAGAATAATATTACTGCACACTATTACATTACTCGTATAAATAGACTAACTTAAAGGGCTGGTGGGAACAACTAGGGCTTCCCCATTTTGTAGAAAGTTTAGCCAAAAAGTATAAAATATATATATATGTATATGTATATATATATATATATATATATATATATATATATATATATATATATATATATATATATATATATATATATATATATATATATATATATATATATATATATATATATATATATATATATATATATATATATATATATATATATATATATATATATACACACACATACATACATACATACATACATACATACATATATATACATACACACATACACACATACACACATACACACATACACACACACATACATACATACATACATACATACATACATACATACATACATACATACATACATACATACATACATATCAGAATCTTTATTCTCAAAAAAATACATTAATATGTACAGACATGATATAATAGATACAACATGGCATAAAGGAGAATCATTAGAATTTACATAAAGTGTTGAAGACGTCTCAAGTAGTTCTATGTGGGTGTTTTTACATCTAATGTTTGTGTTACACATACATAACAATCTTTAAGCTTTCTAAAAGACATTGACATACTGTACAATGATACGATATGATGTGATATAACCTGCCAAAAATGAGTATTATGGAAATTTACAGAATGTGTGTGGAATACCATTCAAGTAGAACAATATGGTGTTTTTTACATGGGGGTGTTATCAGAATTATTGTTTGCCATAACAAGCTTTGACAGCTAATGGAGTGAGATATTAAATATAGCATCAAATACAATAGTCGTTTGGTATAGTAGACAGAGCCCAATTGAGATTAGACTATGTGGAAAACATCTCCAGCAATCTAAAATGGGTGTTTTTTACTACAACCCATAAAAGCCAGATCCAAACCTCAGAAATGAGGTATCTGAGGAAGGTGGTTGAAGTAACAAGAAGAGACATGGTACACAACCAGACGATACGTCAAGGCCTTAAATCCTACCCCCTGCAGACCCAAGTAGAACAGTCCCAATTAAGATGGTTTGGCCATGTCTGCAGAATGGGAGAAGATCGGATACCACGACAAGCATGGGAAACAAAGAGCCAAGGATCCAGACCCCGAGGACGACCCAGAGTCCGCTGGGAGGACAACATTAGACAATCTTTGAAGGATCGAGGACTGGAGTGGAACCAGGCCAGGAGGAAGACAGCCGATAGGATAGTCTGGCGCTCTCTCTTCCAAACCTCTACACCTCACGGTAGAAGGGGAACGACTAAGTAAGTAAGTAAGTTTTTTACATCGAAGTTTCCATATTCTGTAAGAACCTATAATTGCACTAATGCTGACATACTTACATAAAACTTTGGCTTCAAATTTAAGCAACCCTAGGGACATTAATCCACTCACACACTTTGCATGCACATGACCCAAACTACCAATTATCAATACGATTACATGCTTACGATAGCCTAGTTCGTTAATTTCTGCAGTCAATGGATAGTACTTATCAAATTTATGTTGGTAACATTTATCTAAATGGGCGTCATATGGTATTGCTGCCTCCACTATAAAAGCTGTTTTGTTCTGTCGATTGATTATTGTTAAATCAGGTTTTACGGCATGAGTCTTAAATGAGGCGTTACTGCTGCCGAAAAGTGATGGTTTAACTATTATCTCTTTGTTTATTGTTATGTCACTTTTATTATTGTATGCGGATTTCAGTTTCTCATAAATAATGTCTACAGCTCTATTGTGCCTTTGTTGGTATAATGTTTGAAATTTGGTACATCCATTCAATAAATGTGACACTGTTTCGTATGGGTGGTTACATATTTTGCACATTTTCGTGTATGTCTTTGGGTAGTATAGATGCAAAAGACTTTCGCATTCCAGCAACTGTAACCTCGATCTCACGACAAACGAAAGTATTTTATCACTTAATTTAACATTAGATAGAAAACTAGATGACAATGAGTGGTTAACACATTTCATTTCGCGCACTATTCTCCCTTGTGACGATTTACTTTTTAGTTCACTTAGAATTAGGTTAAGTTAATGTGATTTAAATCCAGAATAAAAGGCACTTGCTGACTTGTACGTTAGACTCACATCTTCATCTACGTCTAAATGCACAATGTAATGGCCATTGTCATCCACTTTCACACTCACTCCTTCACGCGCGTATTCTTCATTCAGCTCTACCCAAAATGATCTTGGCCAATTCACCTTCGATCTTTTAACTAGATGGTTCGTTTCGTTTAGCTCGTAACTTGCAAAGTTATTCCTATCTTCATCTACTTGGTCTATTTTACGTTTTTTCATATGTTTATCTAGCGAGCTTACTGCTGCAGTTTTTACAAGACTATCATCACAATTGAGCATACTGATAAAGAATGAAATATGTCGAGAGTGGTATAATATGAAGGGGTTTGGTATGCCAAGGCCACCCTTCGACCTGGGACAAAAGAAATAGCTCCTTGTGGATGATTCATTTAGTAAAACATGAGAGGACCGAAAAACATCGGTTAATTAATAAATTCTAATATAAGGGGTGTTTGCTTGAAAATTTGACTGGTTGAAACTGGTCCGATGTGTTATCTATTGTAATGTCATGTCCTAGGTACCTGTAGGAACGCCCTCGGTCAGAAGAGGGGATTTCATGACCTTGGATATTAATGTCCGCCTTACGAGTTTTGACCCAATTGTTTCCGCTTCGCTGACCGCTGAACACTGTACACTTTTGTGGCTTAACCTCCATCCCGCTGGTCTCCATAAATGCTGTTGTCTTATGTGCCATTGATTGTAGGTCGTGTATGTTGGTGGCGAAGAGACTTACGTCATCGACATATCCTTGGATGGGATTCGGCACGTGATGTATTTGATAACCTTGCTCAATCCACCGCAGCCATTTATCGATGCCTTGCTCAAATACAATGACACTCCATGGGCACCCCTGAATAATACCTTTCTTACGCTCAATCCGGTCTGTGATAGTACTGGCGTTTTTAACTTGATAGGAGGAACCACTGTATATATCTTTGGTGATGTTGACAAAGACGTCAGGGTAGCCTGATTCGCTTAGCTCCCTTATCATAAATTCGTGATCAATGCTGCCAAATGCATCTTTACATACATACACACATACGCACATACGCACATACGCACACACGCACACACGCGCACACGCGCACACTCGCACACGCGCGCACGCGCGCACACACACACACACACACACACACACGCACACACACACACACACACACACACATATATATATATATATATATATATATATATATATATATATATATATATATATATATATATATATATATATATATATATATATATATATATATATACAGTAGAACTCCATTTATCCGAACCCCAATTATCCGAACATCCAATTATCCGAACACTTTTTCAAAAAAAAAAAAAAAAAAAAAAAAAAATCAGGAGCCACCAGTCATGTTAGACTACATTTCTGAATCTTTTGATGCGGCAAGCTTCAAATGTGTGCGAACAATTTGTAGAGGATATGATGGGCTAATGGTCGGTCGCTTACGTACAAGAAGTCAGTTAGATCATAAAGTCAGTTAATATCTGGTTTACCAATCCAGTGTACGTGTGCGTTCTAGGCAGAACACTGGCTAAACAGACAGTTCAACTTAAAATAATTGTGTCTGCTACTACAGCAGAATAATTTTAGTGTACAAGTATTTCTCTGTGCGATATAGCATCTTCCAGTAGGCCTAAAGCATATAAAAGGAACCGCAATGTTTTGTAAATTGAAACGAAAACAGAAATTATCAAGAGACTAGGAAAAGGTGAAACTGTGTCTTCACTTGCGAGGATTTTCAATGTTGGGAAAGCTACCGTCTCTGACATCAAAAGTAACAAGGATAAAATTATGAGTTTTTGCATCGAAATTGGATAGTGAAAATGGATAGAAGAAACGTAAAACCATGAGAAATGCGAAAGATTTGAAATTGGAAGAGGCTTTGTATATATGGTTTGTGCAAAGAAGAAGCAAAGGGGAACCTGTCTCTGGCTCTCTATTGTGTGAAAAGGCACTTCAGTTCAACAATCAACTTGAGGTCCTCCTGACTTTAAGGCTAGCCAGGGATGGTTAAGAAACTTTAAATCTCGTCATGGCATACGAGAATTGGAGATTCAAGGGGAATCTTTATCTAGCGATGCAACTGCCGCTGAAAATTTTAAAGAAACACTCTTGGCTTTTTTGGAAGAAGGTTATTCACTCGATGATGTGTATAATGCCGATGAGACTGGCTTATACTGGAAATCATTGCCTCAAAAATCACTTGCATCTCAGCACGAAGCATCTGCCCCTGGGTTTAAAAAAGTGCAATTTTGAGTGCAATATTGGTAGCCGCGAATGCCAGTGGAAGTCATCGTTCACCGGTGCGGTGCTAATGATCAGCGAAGCCAAAAAAAACCACGTTGTTTAAAGAATGTGACATGTCTCCCATTGTGCCACAAAGCACAGAAGAGTGCTTGGATGAATAGTGAAATATTTCTTGATTGGTATACAAATCAGTTCATCCCAAATGTGAAGAGGCTGAGAGAACAAGAAAAGAAAACTGGAAACGAATTTCTTCTACTGGACAATGCACCATCTCATCCAGAGACGGATACATTGAATGCAGTTGATGCAAATTTTAAAGTAATTTTTCTGCCTCTCAATGTAACAGCACTGATTCAACCAATGGATCAGGGTGTTATAGCAAAGCTTAAAAAGATGTACAAGAAGGAAGTCCTGCGTCGTTTATTGTTGGCTGAAGATGAAGAAAGTGTGGTAGCGTTTTCCAAAAAGCTTAATCTCAAAGATTGCTGCTATATGTTAGCTGATGCTTGGACCACCCTGTCACAAGATAATCTCAACAAGGCTTGGAATAGATTGCTTGGGAAAAAGGAGGAAATGAAACTACTGCAGTGGACACAAATGATGATTGTATAAATGAAGTTGTGGAACTGTTTCAAGCAATGCCCGGATTTTCGGACTGTGACAAAGATGATGCACACATGTGGCTAGAAGATGATAATGATTCTGGTTTTCCGTTTTTGAATGACGAAGAAATGTTGTTTTTGTGCAAGAAGAAAAAAAATGCATGTAGTGACCAGTGATAAAGACTCCTCAGAAGTACATGATGTACTTGTAGATTATGAAGAAAACCCAAAACGTCGACCAAGTCCTGAAGAGGCCTTTATAGCACTAGAAACAGCGATGGCTTGGTACGAGCAAGAAGATGACAGCTGTCCTACACATCCTCTGCTGTTGAAGAGAATGCGGGACTTAGCACCCAAAAGGAGACTATCCAGTTTGGTGCAAAAGAGGATTCCTCATTATTTTAAATAGTGGGCTACATCTGTGCAAGTACATGTATACGTAAGTTGCGCCTGGTTTTGAATCGTTTGTAATGTTATTTTGAAAACATTTCTCTTTCTTAAAAAAATAATAATTAATACAAGTAGTACATGCACTGCAGTGTAATGAAAGATTTTGGTGATACAGTGATCTAATACAGTGTGGGTATTATTATTACAGTACAAGTAAATATGTTTTATAGTGTATTTTCCTTGTGATGGTTAATTATTTTTAGAAATATGTGTACATGTACTCGATACATTATGTAATCCAATTATCCGAACATTTGATTATCCGAACGATGCTCGGTCCCATGGGGTTCGGATAAATGGAGTTCTACTGTATATATATATATACTGAAGCACATTAAAAACGCACCACCTGTATAATCCAAGAACAGAGTGTGAAATGTAAATATGTGTGTACAAGTTTACATATTTGGAATCTTTATTCATTTTCCTATGAATCCATGCTGGTCATTAATTTGTACATTTGATTGTTATGAAATTCATTGCATTCTGTGCAGGCAAGGGAGAAAACCAAAAATACAAAAAAATGCACGTGCGTTATCCTGCTGGAGAAGCTGCAAGTCTGGATAAATTGTGAACGCAGGAGCAACCAGTGCATCCAGAACCTCATCTCGATATGTCACAGCATTAACATTTCCACGGAAGACGTGAAGAGGCAAGCGATGGTGAAAACTGAATCCTCCCCAAATGTGAATACTGCCACCTCCAAATCGGTTGACACAGCAATCTGCAAAGCGCTCTTCACACCGTCGCTAAATCCGCATACGTCCATCTGCAAAGGATATGTTGAATCTGTTCTCTTCTGTGAATAGGACAGCATTCCACTGCAGCCTAGTCCATCTGATATGTTGCTCTGCCCATTGCAGGCGCTGCTGACGATGTCTGTGAGTCAAGTTTGGCCCAACATAAGGTCGTCTTGCAGTAAGGCCTGTATCTCTGAGTCGTCGTATGACTGTCATTCGAGAGACTTGCCCATGTCTACCCACTATTGCTCTTGCTGTTTGACTTGCCGGGAGAGTCAATTCCTTAGGTGACTCAGCACAATATGACGATCTTGCGCAGGGGTAGTAACTCGTGGTTGGCCACTCCGAAGTCTATCCCGGGCACTGCCAGTGGTTCCGTAAGGTTCATTGAGACGTACAATAGTGCTGTGGTGGCAATTCATCCTTCTGGCAATGGCACGCGAGCTCATTCCGGTCTCCAACATACCAATGGCTCGTTGGCGGTCGTTTTCAGATAGTCGTGGCATTTCAAGCACATGTACTGGGTGTTTTGTCTCAACGGCCTTTTTATACCGAGTATACTGCCACAACGCGTACACATTTTCAGGGTCATAGCTGTTGAGAATCGTGTTGCACGTGTAACTTTCATCGTTTTCATGTAGTCTGTACACACACCCATGGGTTGAATCTTGCACTTTCCATTCCAGCAGCCATTCGCTCTCTACCTCATGGCAAACACGGGGAAAATCCATTCCCACACTTTTTTTTGCCAGCTTCTCGGCATCGGTATATATAATAGTGGTGCGTATATATATATATATATACCTATAGGAATTTAGGACCTACGGCTGGTGTAGTACTGTGTAATATATTAAGGGTACCAGACTATGTTATGATAACTTGGGAGATAATAGTCGGGAGCTTTGTTTAACTAAAATGGCAATGGGTATTTAAGTTAGTTGCTGAAGGATACGTTGGGTGAAGGATATGCTAGTGTTTTGATAATGGTGTTTGCATTTTGGGAATAAATTTAAGTGGGCCTATTTCATTAAACCTTGCATGGGCTGCCTCTGATAAAAGTGTAGTAAACAAAAAGGCGTGTTGTGACGGCTATGTGCCTGAGCCACGAACTGCCCTCAGATTAAATCAGGCCAGCCAGCGTCTGTGTTAAACGTAAGAGGCAAGCGTGGCAGAGTGCAGGAGGGGAGAAAGTGGGGAGAGGTGCGGGGTGGTTTTATTATGGAAGGAAAAAAAAGAGAAACGGGGTGTATATAATAGTGTATTTTTAATGATTGTGTAATCGGATTTTAATATTGGTGTACATTTGCGGTTATTGTTGTTTCAGCAATTCACAGCTTCGTAGGACCCCTACGATTACGGCGGACTTTGCCTTCCCTCTGAAAGGGAAGCACGAGACATCACGGTACTTGATAGCCGAGTACGCGCACAGCAACAGGCGCCCCTAGCTGTTTCTTTAAGACGGTGAGGTATCAGGGAGTCTCCTGATTTGGGGAAAACATATTCCTCAGCGTGGAATTGTCAGCAATTTAGAGCGCTTGGCTCCTACGCCCTAATACACGACATGTTACTTTGCCTTGTATTGTTTACATACTGCCACAATAAAGCAGTAGGGCAAAACCCGAAGCTGGTTAATCGTCGTTTGTGCATCCAAGTGAGTGCGATCGATATCGGCACGATTTCAGCCGAGGCACTTAGCTATAGAGTCGTCAAGGTAGAAAGGGAGATCATGCCTCTCAATTACTAACGGGAGGAGGTACCTTATTGAAGAGTAACGCATCTGAGCCTAATAAGCAGCAGACGATAGCGACCAGAAGGAGGAGAGAGAGAGACGGGTGTTAGAATGTTTTTTCCAGGAACGGTAGTTTTTTAAAAATTCACCTGGGAGGTGAGCGTCTGAGTTTATACATAGGGCTCGGTGCAGACTTTAGAGGGTAGATTTTAGTGTGCTGAATTTAGTGGTGGTGAATTTAGTAAGGTAGGACAGCCTGGAGCGTCGTGAGACCTGTTAGTTAGTTTTGTTTTGGTTATAATTTCTTCTAGGTTCGGTCAATCGGCACAGATGAAAAAGTGGTGGAGTGTAGTCAGGGGTTTGTGGAGCAACACGGGTTTTCTTAGTTTAATTTAACAATTGTTCAGTGGGTGGAGTCTCTTACAGAGAAACCCCCCTCCCCCCCACCCCCTAATTGTTTTGCTTAAACCATATTTGTCTCTTTTTTTCCTGTAGGTGTGAAAGCGGGTGTGCAAAATTTTGATAGATTTTGGCATTGATTAATTTTGTTCTTTTTTCAGCTTGTGCAAACTTTGCACGATTTGTTCGTTTGTTTATGTGGAATTAATTTTTTTGTTAAATGTTTAATAAATTTTTTTAAATATGCACTGGATCAGTTTGTCTTTCTCTACACTGTACCTATAATTCTTTGTTGTGCAGTTGTGTCTGTGGTAGATTAGTTTATGTTACCTTATCTCCACCGGAGCAAAAGGTGGTGAGACAGTAGCTATAAAAACAAGTCACAAGTGGTGAGGGAGAGTCAGTCTAGGTTCTCACCCTCGAAGGTATAAGTCTCATCCTCCACAGTCACTTGAAAATCTCTACTTAATCTACTTCTCAGATCTTCCTCAGACTAAGTGTCTTGTCTCTTTATTTAGACAGACTCTTGTTAAGCCATTGTGTGAATCAACATGGAAAAAGTCAGTCAAATCTAATTGAAATATGTATATTCAACCATCCAGGACGGGAGAAGGCCCCCTGGTACGGAAGTTCATGACAGCCCAAAGACTACCACAAGGAGTCTAAGCTGCAGACTCACCTTTCTTTAAGGAAAACCCCCAGACTGGGCACCTGGATCCACGTGCTGCCATGACAACAACACATGTCGCAGTAAGAAGAAGGCAAGTAAAGAGAAACATGGAAAGTATGGTGAAGACGTCACACAATTTATACATGCTTTTGTTAAAGGACTATGATCCTTGAAAAGCTAATTGATTGTAAAAATAATTATGACTGGAAAAGCTGATTGACTGTAAAGATGATTATGACTAAATATGTTTTCTTCACACGCTGATGTCAGATGCTCATTTACTAAGCAAACAGAGATACGTGGTCCGCTGTAATTGTTATCCTTGAGGTAGACATCACCCTATCTTTTCTCCTTGGAAACTTACCCATTGATAACAACGTCTAGATTAGGTTTCAGCAACACTACTTGATTATCAGGTTGGTTTGTGTAGTCGGAGTTTGGAGTCATGAGTCGGAGTAGAGAAGTCGGTATGCGGAGTCAGATTTGAAATCGTAGTTGGTTATAAGCTACCCGACTCCTCTTAAAATTTAGAAATATCCGAATGCAGGGACAACAAATTTAGGATATCTCTCTAGAAATATGATTTCTTTTCTCTGAAAAACTTTTCCTCGCATTTATTAAATTACTGGAGTCAAACTGAAAAAAAATTTTAAAAAATTATATCCGACTCCACAAACTTGCTAATTATTTGCAGTTCTTGGTGTTTCCCATCTTCGCCTGTAATTTACAACAGTCAGAAATATATGTTTTGTCTTAAATTTAGCTTTAATACCAAAAGTAAACATATGTTTTTGTCAAAAATGTATCCGAAACAACTGTTTTGTCAAAAAAAATTTCTTTAAATCAGCAGTTGAAGGTACCCAAAGCCCATACTGTATCTTAAACATCAGCATTCGAAAATGTATAGTATTGTCTAGAATTCTAAAAGGGGCTCCTGATTTGTCTACCATTCTGTGTCTTCATACATTTATTATTCTCCAACTTCCCATTGTCACAAACCGTCACACAGATTTGAACCACAACCACTACCTTCTGCTTTCAGAAAGTCACACAGACGTGGAAAAAACTCTTGGTGGCGTCATGCCTGGAAGGCCTCTATAGATAATTTTCTCAGATGCATGAAGCATTTTACAAGTTCAAACAGGTTCCCGGCATGCATCTCCTGTTCTCTGCCATCAATGGTACCTATACCTTGTAGCGGTATGGCAGCTTGCGTACCATGACAATCCCCAGAGCTATGCCAGTGGGAGTTTTACTCCTGGTAGGTTCAACCAAGCTGGACTGGTCTGTGTGGGTAGGGGTCAGACAAAAGCTGGTACCCTGGTCCTCCAGGTTGGGGGTTTTAGCACAGGGCTGACACCCCTGTCTGTGTAAAAAAACAATGAAGTTACGGAAACAATAATAAATGAACAAACTTTGCTGCGGGATGGACATTCGGAGTCTGTGGCTCGTATGACTGTCAGTGGTGAAAGCCGAAAGGAAGCCACTGACATGAAAACGGATGTCCTGATCGCAAAACAGGATACAAGAATAGGTTTTTGGAATGTCAGGACAATGTACGAGACAGGTAAACTAAGACAGGTCACGGCAGAAATGAGAAACTATAGGTTACACATTCTAGGGATAAGCGAGAGCAGATGGACAGGGTCAGGAAAAGTTAAAACAGCAACAGGAGAAACAGTACTTTACTCTGGAAGAGAGAATGGTCAACACAATGAAGGCGTAGCCATTATTCTACAGAAAGGAATAGAAAGGACATTACAAACATGGAAACCCATCAACAACAGACTGATAAGATTAAGATTGAGAGGGAGATTCACCAACACTACAATAATACAATGCTACGCACCAACAAATGATAGCGATGAGGAGGTCAAGGATGAATTCTATCAACAACTGCAGAAAGAAATGGAAGACACACCTAGATATGATCTTGTTATAGTAATGGGAGACCTCAATGCGAAAGTTGGTACACACAATACATATAATGAAAGAACAATAGGGAAATGCGGCAGCGGAACAGCAAACGAAAATGGGGACAAACTAATAGGTTTCTGTAGCATTAATAACCTGGTCATTGGACGAACACTCTTCCCACACAAAGAAATTCACAAATTAACATGGGAATCACCAAATGGTCGGGACAGAAACCAGATAGACCACATCATGGTTAACGGTAGATGGAGACATTCATTACAAGATGTGAAGGTAAGAAGAGGTGCAGATGTGGGAAGTGATCACCATTTAGTAGTAGCAAAACTAAAAGTGAAACTAAGAAGGGCTGCACCAACTGTAACTACACATAAAATGTTTGACATCAGCAAATTGAAGGACTCCCTTACCAGAAAAGCTTTTACGGCCGACATAAAGAAACGATATCAATTTGCCAAAAGTCAGGAAAATACATTGACTGATGATATAGACCAGAATTTCAACACCATTTCAACAATATACAAAGAAAGCAGCAAATCATGCTTGGGATTCCAGGAAAGGAAGAAGCAAGACTGGATAACACCAGAAACTTTAAACACCATAACGATGAGAAAGGAAATGAAAAGAAAGAAAACAGAAGCGAAGTCCCCCGACGTTAAAGCAACTATATAGCGAACAGTACAGTCAGCTGGACAAGGAAGTTAAACGCCAAACCCGTGCCAACAAAAGGAATTTCCTAGACGATCTTGCAAGACAGGCAGAGGAGGCAGCACTGAGAAATGAACAAAGCACAGTATACAAAATAACTAAATTCATCAGCGGAAAACGAGGTGCAAACAATATTACATTAGTAAGAGATAAGTAAGGTAATCTCATCAAGACTGCAGAGGGACAAGAAACAAGATGGGCAGAGTACTTCAGAGAAACTCTGAACAAGGAACCACCAGAGACACAATTGAATGTTCCTGAGGCTAAAAACGATCTAGATGTGAATACAGACATTCCACGAAAAGAAGAAATCATCACAGCAATTAAAGGGTTAAAGAACGGCAAAGCTCCGGGCCATGATAACTTAAATGCAGAGCTATTTAAGACAGACCCTGAGCTAGCAGCAGAACTATTAGAACCACTATTTGCACAAGTCTGGAAAACGTGGACAACACCATCAGAGTGGAACAAAGGAATAATTGTCAAATTGCCCAAGAAGGGAGATCTTGCAGACTGCAATAATTGGAGAGGAATCACTCTTCTCTCAGTTCCCAGCAAAATACTAGGCAGGATAATTATACAGAGAATTTCAAAGGCAGTAGATCACAAACTGAGGAAAGAACAAAAAGGATTTAGAAAGAACAGGAGATGTGTAGATCATATATTCACTCTCAGGAACATTATAGAGCAGTGCTCAGAATGGCAAAGACAGCTTTACATTAATTTCGTTGATTTTGAAAAGGCTTTTGACAGCATACATAGGGACAGTTTATGGAAAATACTGAGGGCTTATGGAATTCCAAGCTGCATAGTGTCAATCATAAAAAGCCTCTATGCAAACTTTACGTGCATTGTTGGGCAGAGCAACCTAACCTTTGAGGTGAAGACAGGAGTACGACAGGGATGCCCCTTATCAACCACTCTATTTTTAACAGTCATAGACTGGGTGATGCGCCAGACAACAGAGGGCAGTCCAAGAGGAATAAGATGGACAACATTTTCTACATTGGAAGATCTGGAATATATAGATGACATTGCACTACTAGCACATTCACATCAACACATCCAGGAAAAAACGGATAGACTTAATAAGTTTAGCCAGCAGGTGGGCTTGAACATCAATTTAAAGACGTCTGAGGTCATGACGCTCAATGTGAGCAACCCTGAGCCCATATCAGTAAGGAATAAGCAATTGGTACAGACAGATACCTTCACATACCTGGAAGCATAGTAACACCAGACGGCGGGGCAGGCAAAGACATCAACATCAGAATGAATAAGGCAAGAACAGCCTTCTTTAACCTAAACAACATCTGGAAGTCCTCCCAATACAGCACAAGCACAAAATTAAGATTATATCAGAGCTGTGTGCTTTCTGTGTTTCTCTATGGTGCGGAATGCTGGAGAGTTACAGAGAAGGAAATGTCGAAATTGTCCTCTTTTCACACAACATGCCTAAGAAAAATTCACCGAATCTTTTGGCCGAATACCATCACTAACCAAGATCTGCTTACTCGTAGCAAGCAAGAGGACATGCACACCATCATAGCTGGCAGACGCTGGAGCTGGGTTGGTCATGTCCTCAGAAGAGACCCCGATGCCATCACAAGAACAGCTATGCTTTGGACCCCTGAAGGAAAACGAAAGAGAGGCCGACCAAAAACAACCTGGCGGAGGACTGTGGAGGCTGAGATGCAAAGAATGAAATAGAGTTGGGGCACTGTACGAAGGATGGCCGCCGACCGAGCAAAGTGGAATCAATTTGTTTTTGCCCTACAAGACGCCACTAGGCGTGACGGCCACTGACTGCTTTGACGGTCGGCGGCTAAGGATCAAAGAAGAAGAAGAAAGTCTCCTGTTCTAATCGTCTTTGATTAAAACATATGACGGACACAGATTCTATCCCGAAGTACGCAAACGCAGCTCTTTCCAGGTTGTTTTGAAGTATGAGGAGGAGTCAAAAAGTAACCTTAATATTTTTTTTTTTATGAACAGAATATGCACAAACAGGAATGAAAACACTTAATCACTTTTCAACATGGTCCCCACCACGTTCAATGCAGGTGTGCCAGCGCTTCACTAATGCCTGGATTCCGCGATTTAAAAAAAAACTCTTCTAACTGACTGCGTAGCCTCTTTCACCTCATCGTCCGTACTGAACTTCTTGCCACCGAATGCCTCCTTGAGGGGTCCAAACACATGATAATCACTCGGTGCGATTTTCGGTGAATATGCAGGATGTGGATAACACTCCAAACTCAGTTTCGTGATTTTCTTTACTGTCGCACGAGCTGTGTGCGGCCGCGCGTTATCACGCTGTAACAACACACCAGAACTGAGCAAGCCGCAACGTTTTGACCTGATTGCAGGTTTCAAAAGGTTCTGAAGCAGATCACAGTATGAGTCGCTGTTGATAGTGAGTCCCCTGGGCATGTAATGTTCCAGGATTGGGCCTTTACGGTCCCAGAAGAGTGTGAGCATCGATTTGCCGGCCGAGCGCGTTGTACGGAATTTCTTTGCTTTCGGCGATGATGAATGTCGCCACTCCATGCTAGCTCGCTTAGCCTCTGGCTGGAAGTCTCTGGCATTCGTCACCAGTGACTATACGGTGTAGAAAGCCATCTCCTTCAGCTTCATAACGTCGTAACAGTGTTTCACAAACATCCACAGGACGTTCTTTCAGTTCGGGGGTGAGTTGTTTTGGTACCCACCTAGCGGAGACTTTGTGGTACTGTAGTACGTCGTGAATGATGTGGTGCACCGAGCCGTGACTGATCTTCAATTCTCCAGCCACCTCTTCGATTGTTACCTGCCGGTTTTCCCGTATCACTCGTTCGACTGCAGCGATAGCGTCAGGCGTAGTCGCAGTGTGAGGCCGGCCGGAGCGAGCTGCATCAGTCATAGTTGACAGCCCACTTTTAAACTTCCTGTGCCACTCATAAACCTGCTGAAGCGACACACAAGCGTCCCTATACTGCCTCTTCATCCTCCGATGAATGTCTGCTGGTTTCTCACTCTCAGTACCCAAAAAATGGATAACTGCACGCTGCTCTTCTCTCGTGCATGCTTCCAAGGGGCGGCCATCTTGGCTATGGTTTTTTGACGTCATACTTCTCATCAAGACGACGGGCCAGCGCGCACTGGTACCTCAAGCGGGAGAGCATAACATATCTGTAGTACAACTGTCTACGAAGTGATTTTGACTTTTTATTGGCATATTAAGGTTATTATTTGACTCCCCCTCGCACCAGCGTTCTATTCTTATACCACGAAAAGAAAGTCACTGACGTTATTAAGGTCTACATAAGTTAACTAGTTGACGTTTGTATGTTAGCATTTCACAGAAATTAGAAGGACCAGCATTCTACTATTTAAGGTCCACATAAGTTAAATACTTTGCGTTTGTACTTTAGCACATCACAGAAAATAGAAGGACCAGCATTCTACTATTTAAGGCAATTAACAGGTACTCGTTGGGCATAAACGATGGCACTAGACAACAGAAAAGAAAATATAAGTGATAGGCTTACCGGGAATCGAACCTAGGACCAATCAAACGGCGCCATCGCCTTGCTGTGACAGTACATCGTGAATGGACGCAGAGCCAATTTTGCACCCCAAAAAAAGTGCATTATTGGCTGAGGTCATTCTCATGACACTCACACAACAAAGATCTCTCCATCAGACAGGTGTTTCGGTCTTTAATCTCCTTACTTGCAACTTTACTCCAGGTGTTTTCAATGCTGTCAGCGGGTGGCAATTGTGAAAGTTTCGCTGAGCCTCTTAAGTGACCTTGTTCTTGACTGTCCTTTCACACCCATTAGTTTCAGTAGATCACACACTGAGGCCGTCACAAGACCGCTTGCACCTACTTCCACAGCTAAGACTCTTGCTAGCAATCAGACGTGGCTCAAGTCCATGACATAATCATTTTTTAAGGCTAATTTAAATATTTCCCTTTACAAGTGACATCAGATGTTTCAGTCAAAAAAGAAAATACAATAAATAAATTATAAAACTAAACAAAACAAAGCTGTTGCAGTTGTTGAACCAACTACACCGCTGAGATTTGTATGCATACAAAATATTAACCATGGGTTCTAGTCTGTAAGTTTTTTTTTCTTTTTTTTGCTTTTCTTTTTATAAACTATCATTAATGAGATACTTTCAAACTGTGTGTCAACAGGTTGTGAAGTCGGCTTAAAACAAATTATAAAATAAAACATGTCTTGTTGTGAACGGAAAATATTATTCGCGTTTTCCCGAACACGTCTATGTGTATGGCTTACAGTTGTTGACTCTGTATTAAATAATAATAACAATAATATCGGAGCAAATAAATAATTAAACAATAATAAATTCCAATATAATTAAACATCGTTAATTGTGCAAATTAATAGTAAAAACAAAATTACTGACCTGCTTATAACCTGTTGACCTCTGACCTGACACAATACAGGTATCTTCGCGTCCTTATAAATCAGATGTTCAGGTATGTATCAGTCAATGACTGTCAGTGTTAAAACATATTCCCGTCCAAGAAAACTTGAAGTGCGTGTGATGATTAAACTATGACATTGATGTGCTAGTTCGTGTGAGTATTTTGTCAATAGTCCTGCTAAACTGCTGAACTTTACCTGTTTCCAGGCGTAGTGCTCAGATGGAGTTAAATAAATTGCAACAAGGCCCCGTAGTCGAGTGATCGTTCCTCATTCAATGCAGTGAACCGGTTAGATCTTGCTGGGAAATTCGAATGATTGTTGTTAGCGCAAGGCTAGGAGAGGGAGAGATAAAGAGAGATGAAGAAAGAGATACTGAGAGATGAGAAATGAAGAAAGATATATTGAGAGATAGAGAAATTCAGTGAATAATGTCACAGCAGTGGGCAGTCCGCCCCGGGTGACATCCAGGACGGGGTGTGCCGTCGTACACATTTATGACAGTACTGTAGCCTACTGTTTAAAAATCTACCTGTAGGCATAATACACATGTGCCAAACATTTTAAGTACGCCCAATGTGTCAGAGATTTTCAATATACAGATGTTAAAAATAATATGTAAATGCGTTTGCAAATTGATATGACGGTTTTTTGGTAGACTACGACGAGGTTTTGACACACCACTGGGAGAAGTTGTGACAGCCATAACGTTAATGATAGTATATTTTAAGGTTTTTGACAGACTACTGGAATGTTTATGACAGACTACTTGAATGTTTTTGAAAGACTATTGGAAGGTCTTTGACAGACTACTGGAATGTTTATGACAGATTACTGGAATGTTTATGACAGACTACTTGAATGCTTTTGACAGACTACTGGAAGGTTTTTGACAGACTACTGGAAGGTTTTTGACAGACTACTGGAATTTTTTTGACAGACTGATGAAGGTTTTTGACAGACTACTGGAATGTTTTTGACAGACTACTGGAATGTTTTTGACAACCTACTGGAATGTTTTTGACAGACTACTGGAATGTTTTTGTCAGACTGCTGGAATGTTTTTGACAGACTACTGGAAGGTTTTTGACACACTACTGGAATGTTTTTGACAGACTACTGGAATGTTTATGACAGACTACTGGCATGTTTTTGTCAGACTGCTGGAATGTTTTTGACAGACTACCGGAAGGTTTTTGACTGACTACCGGAATGTTTTTGACAGACTACTGGAATGTTTATGACAGACTACTGGAAGGTTTATGACAGACTACTGGAATGTTTTTGACAGACTACTGGAAGGTTTTTGACTGACTACTGGAATGTTTTTGACAGACTACTGGAATGTTTTTGACAGACTACTGAAGGTTTTTGACAGACTACTGGAATGTTTTTGACAGACGACTGGAATGTTTTTGACAGACTACTGGAAGGTTGTTGACAGACTACTTGATGACAGGGCCCACTTAACATTCATGTCAAAAACGTTAATCTCTAACTGGTTACACAGTTTAAACATCTAGAAAGCAATTTTATATAAACTGGACACTAGATAGAGAAAGTGAAACACGATGGTAAAAGCGAGTGCAGTGACTTATCAACTGTCCAAACTACTCATCCTCAGACTATCAATGTGGAAACTACAGGGCAGATGATAATTAGATTAGTGTATTCGTACTAATTCTTTGCTGTCAGTGTCGAACATGGCTCCTGACTAAACCATAAAAGGGAAGAGAAACATCACGTGATGCGAGATTAGATACTTAAGACGAGCCATGGTTGTTACCAGGAGACAGAATGAGAAATGATGACATTAAAAAAATGTAAATATTATACCCATTTCCCATAGTCAGTTATGACTGAAGGGACTATTATTATTACTATACCCATCGTCAAATACATAGAGAAACAGAAAGCAAAGTAGTTTGACCATCTCATGCGAAGGGAGCTCAATGAGTTACCACAACGTGACGACAACAGTAGAAGATCTTGCTTTAAGGCTCGGGGAAGACATGAGGCAGACAGATAGACAATATCACAGAAATCCTCTAAGAATACGGGCTCATACCAGCGACCTGAGCGTCAGATTGGCTGAGTGGTTAGAGCTCTGGTCTCTAGCGGCAAATGTACCGGGTTCAAATCACGGTACCGACATGCTCTAGTCTACCCAGCCGTAAATAGGTACATGACTCTGCTCTGAATTAGGGAAGGAAAAGGCAGCGGGGAAGGGAACTGGTCCCCCCATCTCTCGATGCTGGACCTAGTATGGTGAGGTCTCTAACACTTCTCTTCTCTACTGCAGTATCTGCTATGGGACTACCTTGACCTTTTTTAACCAGCAAATCCAACTCACTTGACTCAACAACGAAGGTCCTATCAGGTCTTATCAGAAGGTCCTATCAGAAGGTCTTATCAGAAGGTCCTATCATAAGGTCCTATTAGAAGGTCCGAAAGCTTAAAAGACAGGGAAAAAAAGTGAAAAAATAAGTGTATACTCTGTTCTACCGATTTGTTGATTTTAATTATGTTTAGTGTCACGTTGTAGTCTTTTTTTAAATGTTTGTATTTACATTATAGTGTTATCTTTATAGATGTCTTGGCGGGAAAATCTTATGTCGTCTAAATACATACAATGTTTACCTTATTAGCGGCTACTTTATACACAGCCCAGATGGAGAAATAACCAGCAGAAGAAATGGACACACTCGACTGCCGATTGTATCCTTCGGTTATCACGCCTGGTCACTTTTATCATGAAGGTCAATAGTGCAAAGTCCAGGCAAAGAATGCATTACTCCTGGATAACGGCAGGATAAAAGTTGTTAGGGTAGAAACTCGCCGTTACTTTCGTAAGCAAATCACACTCGCTAACCAATGTAAGAATTACACAAGTAAGATATTTCAGACGCAACTAGAACACACACTTTGAGATTATAACTAAACTAAAGACTATGCCACAACTAGTAGTGTGTATGGCTGGAAGGTCAGCTTCAAACCTGACGAGTGACGCCGTAAAGAAATTGACAGCTCTCTGGTTCAATGCGTGTTTAAAACAGATTGTACTATGTTCTTGTATAGAATGTGAGAGGAAATGCCGGCGTATAGAAAATGTGGTATGAGTGAGAATAGTATGCTACCACGTTACTTGGAAAGTCTGCAGAAGTGGCTGAATGGTGTGCGGTTTAACGGCTGAATTAACAGAGGCGTTTTTTTTTTTTTTTTTTTTTTTTTCCGTACGCCCGCTAATACTCGAGGCGAAATCTCAGGTTATTGTTAATGTCTAACCTGACATTGATTTTACGTGAGTATCCGTTTTTCTTGTACAGAGACAGGTGTCCCTCGCCATTCAGGCAGATACTCTCCGATTTCGGAGGTACCCATTAGAGCTGGGTCGGCTCAGGAGCCGCCAATCCCTGGTCGACGACACTTCTTCAAATGTTTTCGCCAAGTCTCGAGTTAATCCAGTCCAATTCCCGGTCGACGAAAAATCCTCAAATGCCGTCGCCCGGGTTTGATCCTGAATCACCCGGTCGCCAGAGCGGTGTTGTAACCACTACGCTAGCGCGGCTCCCCAGAGGCGTTTAAATGGTGGAATGCCGTACGGGTACATAGAATACCGTGCCAATGAAAAGATATGTCAGAGCAAAGGTCATTAACGCTTAATTGTCGTAATCTGGGGTAACTGTGTGAACGTTCCTGTATTTATAAGTGCAAGCAGGTAACCAGCTGCACGACAAAACACCCGAAAGAGCAAGATGTTTTGAAGCTACAATTAATTATATTACCTGTTTCTTTGACGTCGCTCACAATCATATAACGACGTGTTAGTATCACAAGGTTGGGGATCTGCTTGTGACTTCTCATCGCCATACATTTCTCCTTAATATGGGTTGGTGAAGGCGATACTGCCATTATGCGCATCTTGTTGAGATAACAAGCTTGTAGGATACATGTCTATCTGCTCGATTGTTACATTGTAGAGTAGATGCTAGTTAAGCCTGCAGTGGTCGCTTCTCAGTTTGAAAATGACGCTACCAAGTTTCCATTCCTGATCCTGGTAACATTGTCGCGAAAGGCGAATGCTCTTATCAATTAACGCTTACACATATACATGTTGTCGGAATATACATAACATCATTGTCGTGAAACGAGTGTGTAAACCCACTTCTTAGTTAATACACTATGTCGAGATACAAATATGCCCCAGCCAATCAACGAGCAACGTTCACCAGTTGCTGAGCCAGAATAAATTACACGAAGTATACGCCAGGAAAAACTTAAGCCTAAAATTTCGGGACGCGGTCACGGCCATCTTGTCTCCCAATATGGCGGAAGACAGAATAAAATTAGGCATAAGCCCTGTTTTTCGGGAGTCGGCCTAGGTCACGGATTGTACTAAATCGCATATAACCAATCACCTTGCCACGCCGAGAACCAATCAACAGCATTCCTTAAGCAGTAAATGTTACCTCATCTACCTATATATACGTGCGAGATTTTATTCAAAATCACGCACACACCAACACGAAGCCAGCTAGACGAAACTGGAGAAGAGAAGCTGTCAACCTTTGATTTATTGCTTAACTGCGTGACCGGGAACTCTTGCTTCACTAAAAGTCGTCTGGCCTGTTTAAATCTTAGAGGGTTTATTCGTGTCATCCAACCTGAGGTCGTATGTCCAGTCAATCCAGCTGCCTGGAACTTCGCAGGACCACAGTGATTGTACCGGCGCTACATCTTTAGTTCCCCTCAGTCTTGGGTGGGCTAAAGGAACGATCCTCAGCAGGTGTCGTGTGAACCAAATTAAGAAGGACAGAACTTTTGAGAAATGAGTGCACATTAGTACCCTTTCCGTCGGCAATTGTGAGCATTTTACTGTCAAGGACGAAAAACAGAATTATCGTAGAAAGAGACAAGAATAATAGCATAGCTGATAAATTTTATATATTTAATTAACAGCACAGCTGATACATTTACTATAATTGAGTAACAGCACAGCTGATATAATTTTTGTTCCTATAATTGGAAAACTTGTTGTTATATATATATATATATATATATATATATATATATATATATATATATATATATATATATATATATATATATATATATATATAGATATATATATATATATATATATATATATATATATATATATATGTAAATCATATGTAAACTTACAAATCATTGCATTCCATTTTTCAACATCCACCCTTCAGCACAAGAGTAGATAGTGTATATACTAAAAAAATAATATGGAAATTGTATTTGAACGACTTGTCAATTTTTATAATTGTTAAGTAAAATCTGTTTCCTTGTTTTAATATCACAGTTAGTTACACAGCGGGTGTGGCAATTTATGACTGTCTCCTAATTTTTCGAGATAGATCATTCACAGCCGTAACTAATTTGTGATACCAGTAGCTGTCTCAGACACTGGGACTTCACCATTTTCTGCAGAAATTCTATTTCTGTAATTGTCAGTAAAATACTGATCCTAGAGCCAATAAAAACCTCACGCTACACTCATATACATAGATTATCATTAAGGAAATACGAAGCTGATATAAAATGCAGCCTCCACACGTGAGGTTGGTTATAACAGATCTTCAGAATGTTCTGTTTATGTCTTTCTTACTCGTGGGTTTACTTCTTGTTTGTGTATCTTGGTTTACTCCCTCCATTATTTTAATGCCTTTCGTTCATTATTTGAGATTTATTCTATTTCGTTCGCTCTCAAATAACCATGTCTATTTCTCTTATAAATTTGGCCGTCCGTTGACAATAAGCCTACGGCTTATCTCGTCACCATTCAGTTTCTCCATCAGCAGGGTTGTAGAATGCTTAGCAGCCACTCTGTTCCTCTCATGGAGTTGACAGTCTTGGAGGACACGTTCTAATGTTTGTTTTCCCAACATGGCAGTATAACAGAGCTATTGAATAAATGAACAAACAGAGTGATTGAAATTATCACTTCTAACCAAAAAATACAGACTATAGCGTGGTTGATAAGAATTTGTTAGAAAAAGGCAAGATAAAAACGTAAACCGGAAAGTTGCTTAAGAAAACAGGTGCTGGAAGTAGAAACAGACCATAAAAAAAAAGTCTACATGTCAGTTATGGTTGCTCGCCCTGTTGAAGTCATTTTCGCGGTGAGTATTTGTATCCAATCGTGAAATGTGTTAAGGACTCAGGAGAAATTTAGAACCAGACGGGATTTCTCCAGCGGGTCCCAGAACCCGAAAGTCAGTGTGCGTCATTTTAGAAGATACGTAGCTTAGAGAGACAAGCAGAATGTGTCTGAACGCAGTGGTTTACTAATCGCAATCAAGATTTTTCTAATTGTGGGACATACCACTAGAAAATCTAGAAGATGTTTGTCATAGTGCTTTAATTACAAAGTGTAGAAGGGGCTTATCTGTGTTAAACAGACCCTAAATGATTCCGAACTGGAACCTCTACTCCAGAGAACATTCGTAAGTTTGTTGCCATAATTATCCTATAATATTTGACAGGTACAAGTCTCAGACAGGATGGTTTTTTGCATTTATCAAACACTAGAGCAAATATGAAAAGATGTTGATTAAAGGGTACTAGAACAGAGGCATTATACAGTCATCTGGGATTTTAATTTTAGATGGCAGTACTCGCAAGGCAGCAAAGTGAGATCAATACCGAGAGGAAGCGAGGGAAGATAACTATGTACCCATATTGGTTCCAACACTCTAGGCAAAACTACATAAAAGATATGGAATGAAGCAAGGCACACTGCAGGAGGTACAACCAACCACTACAGAAACCATATTCATGCTACAAAAGGCAAAAGCAAAAATTCAATAAAGGAAAGCTAGAAGACCAGAGAGAAAGTGCAGAGGGAAAAAACATATACTAACAGAAAGGCAGGGATGAATTTTCCTCAAATGTTGAATCTGAGTGATTCACATGATGTCAGTCCCCTACGCTATGTTAATGAAAGCAATGTACCATGATATTTAATGAAATATACTGTTAACCTTCACGCCATTATGTATATAAGTTGAGTTGAATAAAATTCACGTTGAGACCAAAGAGAGGTCGTCCATTTATATACCTTGCTACAGATATATGTTGAAAAGGAAGGAAGGAACGTCTGTTAAGAAAACTATAATGCTTTGTTAACTGCTCCTAACTAATACACCTTAGAGGATCGTCCCAGAACCTGGTAAGCTAGTGTAAGACTGTAGGAGAGAAATTTCAATCTCTAGCGTACAAGCTAGTTTAGCAATCTAACACTCTCTGTACAAACAGCAACCCCCAACTACCTACCCGGCCACACATGCTTGTCGTGGTAGCTGATCTTCTCCAATTCTGCAGACATGGCCTAACCCTCTTAGTTGGGACTGTTCTACTTGGGTCTGCACGGGTTGGGTTTTTAGGCCTTGACGTATCGTCTGGTTCCGGACCATGTCTCTTCTTGTTACTTCAACCCCTTCCTCAGATACCTCATTTCTGAGGTTTGGATCTGGCTTTTATGGGTTGTAGTCATTGCCCATGACTCGCATCCATACGTCAAGACTGGGACATAGGTGGAGCGGTATACAGCCATCTTCGTCTTCTTACCAATTTGTCTTTTGTAATATCTTTTTATAATGTTGAAATGTCTGGTATGTTTTTGTTTTTAACTTTATTGTTTGTTGGCATTTGTAAATATTTTTTTTTTAATTACCGGTCCGCTGTAACTTTTGTCAACCTGTCTTATCCTTCTTTTCGCCTTTGTTTTTTTTTTTTTTTTTGAATTGTTACCGTGACTGACTAGGGGTTTATTTAAGCATTCCGTGTTTGTAATGCATTGTTCATTTCTAAATTGCGTCTTACTGCATTTTTCGTTTCTTTACTCCGGGACTCTTACACAAACAGCGGAGTCGTTCAATGCTCGTTTGACTCTACAACTTTTTCCAGTGATCACTGTTAGCAGTAAAGTGTTATGTCTCTTTAAATGTTTAAAATGTTGTATTAATAAATCCTGAAAAAAATTATATTATTTGTCTTGTTTTGATATCTGGATTGTTTTCCCTTTTCTTTTCTAGTTTTCACGGAATGTCTTTATTTTGTTGACATTTATTTCTATGAAATACGCCACTTTTTCCCACACATCTACAATTTTAAAGCTCCAGTGCTTTCTATCGTATTGAGTTTATTTGAGGACAATGGTTATCAGGCTTTGAGAGCAGGAACACCCCAAAATAGATTCACAGCTCAAGTAGCAAGAATGTAAATCAGTGGTTCTCAAACCTCGGCAGCAATGATACCCCAACAGATGTTACGGCAGTATGGGAGACTATGCCACAGTGGTTCTCAAACTATTGGCGCCAACGACCCCCAAATTGATTTGGCTGTTATATGGACACAAGGTAGACCAGTGGTTCTCAAACATTTGATGACCACATCCCCATTGGCGAAGCTAACAGCTCATAGGTTGGAAATCACTGCGATAGACAAGCTGGAAGCCAGATATAGGTTGAGATCCATGTGTATGCTTGTAACGTCAGTTATGCTATAGTATTTCATAGATAATAGATATCACCTTGTTATTGATGTTAACTATGATTGTTGGTTAGATTTCTGATGGACGATTAACGTCCAGCAGATATGGAAAATCTTCGCCGGCAAGGCCACTAATGGAGCTTCAGATGTTTGTCAATCCAGTACTACCAGGTTGTCCTACCAGAAGACCTTCCGGAAGACCCTACGTGAGTCCTGTCCGTTGTCTATCCAGTAACCATACGCAGTGTTCTGGAGGGCATACGTAATCCATCCCAGTTGGTGATGAGCGCTGAGTCAAGACAGAGGAAGCAACCCCTGCCATACCCTGAAACCCTAACAGAACTAATTGCCATACTGGTCCTGAAGTGCTGGGACAAATTGAACCCCTGGCAACAAGACAACATAAATCCATCAGCATATAAGTTGAGTAGTTTACAATGCCTGCAATACCAGAACAGAAAAGCGAATTCAGTCGAAATGATGCTAATTTATTATGATATTTCTCAGAACCATTAACAGATTAGTTAAGAAAGCTTATAGTTGTAAATTTTTCTACGTATGTGAGAATCTATCATCATTTTTGTAAATTTAATATAACTGAGTCTGTTGTCATTTATTCGTGTAATACTGAATTTGGATGTGTATTTTTTTAGTAATTAAATTTACACCCTGGGGGCTGAGCCGTAATTGAGTTAACACTATTGAGTCCGGATATTTTAAATGTGGGCTGGGCACCAAATCTCTTTCTCAACTTCATGTACTTTACATAGTCCTTGGTAGGATTCCTGAGAAAGAATTTATCGTCCAGAAAATCTCCTGTTTAGCTTCACTAGAATTCTCTTTGAAATAGGGTTTTTAGTGAATTAAATCCCAAGGACAGAGTTCCTTCAACCAGAAGACTGAAATCATATCATCTAGATATTATCTTTTATTCTTTCATCAAATAAGATTCTTCCACCTGAATCACTGATAAATTAGAATATTGACAACAACCAGCAACATTGTCATCAATGTCCTGAAACATAGACTGTAAATGCTCAGGTCTTGTATGAAACTCTTTGAGCATATTGATGTGGAAAATTTTCCTTTGACCTTCAACAACAAGCGCGTAATCAACATTAGAAATACGTGAGATTACCTTGAATGGACCGTTCCAAGCAATAAGTAATCTATTGTCCTTCCGAGGAAGTAACACAAAAGCTTCATCTCCTGGAAAAAGTTGACGTAAACGTCTATTCTTATTCAAAAAGAGTCGTGATTTATGTTTGGTAGCCTCTGACGAAACTGTAGCCAACTGACATGCGTCGACAATCTTTCGAAGAAGATTAATCACATACTCATAAGATGACTGAGTGTCTTGAGTCATCTCAGAGTCAGTAAGGAGATCTTTGATTAACACCATAGGGCATCTTGATGGAGCACCAAATACGAGCTCAAAAGGGGAAAAACCAGTCTGCTCGTGCGGCACTTCTCGATAAGCGAAAAGTACGGCACGCAAGAACCTGTCTCAGTCCTGAGGATATTTGTCAGTTACCTTATGTAATAACTGCTTGAGTGTTCTGTTGAGCCTCTCCACAGAACCATTACTCATTGGGTGATAGATACTACTTAATGATCTTCTATCTGGAGTGTCTTCATGACAGATATCATGGTTTCAGAGACAAATTCAGAACCATGATCAGACAAAAGTTTACGAGGAAAACCAAATCAAGAAAAAGTTAACAAGGGAGCATCAGCTACATCGGAAGAAGTAGTATGTTTAAGAGGGATAGCCTCAGGCCATCTAGTGCACAAATCAATGCACGTGAGGATAAACATGTGACCTCTAGCAGAAGCAACCGGTAGAGGACCGATAATATCAACGGCCATCTTATCAAAAGGTCTAGTCGATATATCACATGCCTGAATTGGGGCAACGTGAAAAGCTCCTCTAGATTTCACTTCTTGGCAGGTAACACAAGAACGTACATATACTGAAACGTCCCTGTACATACCAGGCCAAAAAAATGAAGATGCCACTCTGGAACCTGTCCGAGTGTATCCCATATGACAGACGCAATGCGAATCGTGTGCATGTCGTAAAATATATGGTCTACGTTTCAGAGGTACCATCACTTGAAATTTGACCTTAGAGTTATCATGAAAGTTTCTTACTAATATGTCATTCTTAAAAGTAAACCAATGTTTACGGTTTTTATTTAAGTTAACCATTATTTGTTACCAGACCAAAATTTTTTTCAATGAGTAATCCTCCCTTTGAAGTTTTGCAAAGGACACTTTGTCTATTTCTGAATGAATATCATTGTCATCGTGAGTTTTTAAGTCCAAATCTGGACTGTTTTCAGCTTCCATTACTTGAGCCTGTGCATGAGTAGTAACTGCATTGGCAGTCAATAAATTATTTTTTTACACTCTTCAATTTCTTCTGGTGAGCAGTCCTTGCTCCCATGAATGCGACCCACTGTAAGATCAGCGACAGGATTTTTCAACAAATAAACTTTAAAATTTCCTGAAAAGAAAGGTGTGTTAATATAAACAATGGCTGTAGAGTAGAACTCAATTGTTCCACCAAACGTGATGCACTTTACACTTTTTCCTGTAGAGCAGGAAGGTGGTACAAGCGGTTCTCTAACACTGATAATTGTTGAACCTGAATCCCTGAGAACTGATACTTTTGTAAAATTTACCAACCCTCTGTTGAATACTAGAGTCCCAATGTCGTCATGGGCTGACAGACCAACCGCAGGAAGGGGATGTCCGCACTTCAGAACTGTGGTACTGTCTGTCTGAAATATAGTTTTACATTCCTGGCAATGGGAAGCAACATCAAGATTAAATGAGCAACATGCAGATGATTGAATCTGATTATTCAAATCCTGATTAACCATGGGTTTACTAGCAACAAGTTCCGACCCTGCATTATGTTCTGACCTCGTTATGCCACGTGAACTAGATCGTTGCCTCTGAGATCAAAAGAATTACGCTGATTTCTAAATGTCTGACTATCACTTCTATTACGGCACTGTTGATTGTTATTAACATAATTGTTGTATTGGGGAATGAAAATACCTTGCTTTCTCCAATTATTACCTTGTTGGGATTTGTTGTTATTAAAGTTATTGTTATACCTATATTGAGGTGACTGGTTTCTAAACTGTTGTCGACCTCTATTAAAGTTTTCATTCTTGTTGAAATTCCCATTTCTATTATTTATCATTATATTTCTTATGCAAGAAATTTCTGTCTAGACTTTGAGATCTGTTTCTACCATTATTATTCCAAGTCGCAACAGAAGCAACCGGAAGAGCATCTTTTTATTGTTTGTTAGCAATGCATGGTCCTGGATGTGCAGTGCAGTATTGTTTAGCTAGAGTTTCCAGTGATGATAGATCTGATAGCTTGCGGTCCTGTAAGAACGACAACATGGCTTGCTCACTGAGGATAACATCTTATCTCTCAGCACCAAATCCATAAGTTTGTCATATGTATTTTTCAATTCCTGAGAGTTGAACCCATCTATTAAATGAAAGTCGTATCCCAGCAATAAATTCAGAGAAATCTTTCCCAGTCTCAGGAAACATTGTCTTAAACTTTACCCGGTATTGTTCTTCATTAAGCTATAAACTTTGTAATAGTATTGAACTGACAGCATCATAGTCACTTTTAATTGAATCATCCATATTGGTTACTACAGTCATAGGTTCTCCCGCTAAATGCTGCAAAAGCTTGGCAACCCATAATGATTTGTCTAGTTTATTTGCTATACATAAACTTTCGTACCTTGATAGGTATGATGACATGTCATCAATATTTTGGTTAAATGTAGGCAATTTTAACCTATCATTACCCCTATTGTTACCTGTATAAGTAGCAGCATTTGTATCACAACCGTTGCTTTTATTTGCAATCTGTGCCCTTAATTTTGCTTTTTCCAAGCGAGGAATCATCAACTCTTTTTCTTGTTGCAGTTTCTCCTTTTCTGCAACAAGTCTTTTCTCATCATCAACACGTCTTTTATCTTCATCAACACGTCTTTTATCTTCATCAACACGTCTTTTCTCTTCTAACTCCATTTCTTGAAGACGTCTTCTTTCATCTTTAGCTTCTTGTTCAGCTTTCCTCTTCTCTTCTTTAGCTTCATGTTCAGCTTTCTCACGCTTTTTTCAGCTTGCTGTTCTGCCAATTCACGCTTTTTTTCAGCCTCCTCTTGTTTTGCTTTAGCTAACACAGCCAAAGCAAACTCTCTCAAAGCCTCAGCTTTGTAGACAAATTCCTTTCCAATCTTCATAAAAGTTTCTAGAGTAGCCATGTTAACTACCTACTGTGACTCACTTAGTCAATAAAATAACTGTCACGTTGCCTTACAAATTTTTTTGTATGCAAATTTTTTTTGGGCTAATATTCTATAATGATGTGCCTTACTCAACTAAACAACTAGTGGCTAATGGCCTACTAGTGCAATGCAATCAATAATTATTGCAGTCATATAATATTTGCATAAATCATTATGCAAGCAATGTTCATATCATATTATTTAGTAATAAGAGGTAAACAAAGATAGAAGTTATGGTACAACACAATATCACAACACAATATCAGACGATACACAAGGAAAATCGTTTTATCAACCAAATACAATTTCACAAGCGAAATAGAACAAAAACAGAAATGAGGTCTAACCACAACAAGAAAGCTAAAAATAGACACTGCATGACCCATTGACGAACAGATGACATGAAAACTGAAAGATATCTTCGTTAGACTTACAAATTTACGAACAAATGACAGAACTAAGCAAATAAAACTGAGGACAATTAAAAAAAAAAAAAACAAGATAGATGAACAAAACCCCCATCAAGGCCAGCTCCTTGACGTGGAGATGGGGCTCAAGTACAGCCATCAGCGGCTGAAAAACCAAGACTGGCCAGGCCCTCCTAGACTCGAGCAAGACCACAGTCTGCCCTAGCAAGTCAAGGTGCTGAAGACGGAGGCAACCAGCCAAGAGGCGCACCACAGCAATCAGGATGCCACGCACATGCGCTATGGGAAGTATGCCTATATCTGCAAAACGTTATGGCACTCGCCCTGTGATGGACACCCAGGCAGGCGCAGTGCCGGGCCCTCTGCCTCGGAAGGGCCCAACCCCTACTACTGGGGGTCCTTCTCAATTGCCCCGTGGAGCCAGGAGGCATGAGAATAGAGCTACTGGCCAAGCAAAGAAAAGACCATTTAAAATAATGCACTGGAATGCTGAAGGCGTCAATAGTAAAAAAGACGGCTACAGCTAAAAATTAGAGCTCGAAAATATCTTGAATGAAGAGCAAGTAAATGTATGTTGCTTGCAAGAAACCCACCTCAACAAAGACATAGCCTTCAAAATCAGAGGCTACCAGTGCTACCGATCTGACCGAATAGACAGGCGAAAAGGTGGAATACTGACACTCGTGAGGAATAACATCAGTGCATGTCAGCTTGAAACATATATGGAGGGGGCGGAATACCAGATGCTTCATCTCAGGACAGAAAGTTCAGAATTCCACCTGCTCAACTACTACTGTCCGAGCGACCGCCCACTGGCACTAGATACAATCCCAGCAAAAGAAAGACTGATTGTATGCGGAGACTTCAACAGCCACTCACAGAGCTGGGGCTATGATCACATGGACAGGAGAGGTAAGGAGCTTGAAAACTGGCAGGATGACAATGGGCTTATCCTGATTAATCAGCCAATCGACCCACCAACCTTCTACTCGAGATTATGGCACACCACCTCTACACCAGACCTGGCATTCCACTCACCCAGCTTGGAGTGGAACACCACACGCATTGTAGGGAAACAACTTGGAGGCAGCGACCACCGGCCAGTCTTCCTAATTGTGGAAAATGAACTTGTCAAGGAGAGCAGCACTCTCTCTCTAGGTGGAACTACAAGAAGGCAGACTGGACAATGTACCAGCACCGTACTAGTATACTGGCTAGAGATCTGACTGTAGACAAAGACATCAATAAGCTAGTCGATGAATTCAGCAGATGCATATTACAGGCTGCTCGTGAAACAATACCTAGAGGGGTTCGTAAGCACTACAAACCATATTGGAATAGTGAACTAGAGCAGCTGCACAACGACGTGGAAACATCTCGAAAGCAGGCAGAGACCAGTCCATGCCAAGAACACCACAATAACTACCAGCAAGCTAAGGCCAAATTTCAAAGGGCCAAGTTGCAGGCCAGGCGAAGAAGCTGGAAGGAGAAAACAGAGTCCTTGAACTTTGAAAGAGATACGAGGAAACTGTGGAAGCTGGTAAAGCAACTTAACGATGAAGGTACAGGGAGAAACTCAAGGATTGCTCTGTACAAAGATGGAAACATCCTCATGGGAAAACAGGCAGCTGATCACTTTGCAGACTCCTTTGCTAAAGACAACAACATCGAAGTTAGCCCAGAGAAGCAACAGGAGACTCGTGAGAAAACAACACGCAGGACGAGATGGAACCATACCTGAAGTTATGGAGGCACCAATCACATTCAGAGAACTGGAGCTTGCAATATCCAAATTGAAAATGAGAAAGTCGCCAGGAGTTGATGGAGTGTCCAATGAAATGATTAAGAACTTGGGAACCGCAGCAAAAACAAAGCTGCTGCAGATCTTCAATATCTGTTGGAACTCAGGCAGAGTTCCACAGACCTGGAGGGAAGCAATCATGATACCACTCCTAAAACCAGGAAAAGACAGTTCCACTGCCTCCAGCTACAGACCAATCAGCCTTACAAGCTGCCTCTGCAAAACAATGGAACGTATCATCAACCTCAGGCTACAGTGGTACCTTGAAAGTGAAAACCTTCTTGTACCACAGCAGGCGGGTTTTAGGCAGTGTTATTCCACCGAAGATCAGGCAACTTACCTTTCCCAAGAGATTGAGGATGCGTTCCAAGATAAGAAACTGGTACTAGCAGCATGGATAGATCTAAGGAAAGCATTTGACAAGGTTTGGAAAGAAGGGCTTCTGAAGAAACTGAGAAATTGTAGAGTGAATGGTAAGATGTACAAATAGGTGAAAGCATACTTGCATAACAGAAGAGCCCGAGTACAACTAGATGGCCTCAAGAGTAAGAAAATTCTACTGCGTCATGGCGTCCCTCAGGGAGGGGTTCTGTCCCCCACACTTTTCCTAGTCTACATCAACGACCTGGTTGCTGAACTACCACATGGAATGAAAGTGGCAATGTACGCTGATGACCTGGTAATATGGTGCACAGATGAGCATGCAACAGTGGCCACCAAACTGCTACAAAGAGCTATAGATGCCTTAACCTCATGGGCAAATAGATGGTGTGTCAGCATCAACACAGACAAGTGCAGCACTACGCTCTTCACCCTCTCTCCCAAACAAAAAGCTGGTGTCATCAAGATAAACGAAGAGCTCCTGAGAGAAGATAAACAACCCACCTATCTCGGAGTTACATTCGATGATAGGCTGACATGGAAGCAGCACATCAACAAGGCAGCAACAAAGGCCAGGAGGAAGCTAGCCATCCTGAGAAAACTAAGTGGAACCACATGGGGAGCCAGCGGGAAAATACTTAGTAAAGTTTACCAGCAGGGCATACGACCACACCTGGAATATGGGTCAGCTGCGTGGTGTCCAGCATTAAACACCACATTACAAGAGCTAGATAAGGTGCAAAACCAGGCGCTTAGGGTCATCACGGGGGCAATGAAATCAACGCCTATAGTGGAGATGGAAAAAAATGGGGAGGATACAAGCACTGAGAGAACGCAGAGACACGAAAGTGCTAACACAGGCAGAAAAGTTCCTCTGTATGCCGAGCCATCCAATGAAGGACAGATTCCAAAACCTAGCAATGGGGCGACTGAAAAGAAGCAGCTTTATCCACCAGGCCAAACGATTTCGTAGACAAACCTCAGACCTGCCTGAAGTTAACAGCCCCCTAAAGTCTGTGCCAGAACAAACCCCTTGGAGAGAGGAGCATGGACTACCAGTACACATCCACACAAAAGTGAAAGGAATATTCGACAGGGATGAACAGAACAGCGTGCAACGTAGGACAGTCACTCTCAGTTTCCTGGATGATGAATACCCACAGGACCTCTGGGTCCGAGTATACACGGATGGGTCAGCACAGAATGCAGTAAAGAATGGAGGAGCAGGAGTGTACATAGAATACCCAAACAACACTAGGGATACGGTCAGAGTACCAACGGGGAAATTCTGTAACAACTATGATGCAGAAGTCCAGGCAATCAAGGTGGCAACTGAGAAACTACTGAACACCAATCTCGGTCCACAGCCTGTAGTATTCCTGACAGATGCAAGATCAGCACTCCAAGCACTTCAGTCCAGAAAATTGCCAGTTATACAGGCCCTACTTTTTGAACTGTGCAACCAGCGCAGGGTCGCCATGCATTGGATACCGTCTCATTGTGGAATACCAGGAAACGAGAGAGCAGACGGACTGGCTAAAGAAGGTGCTGCAGACGAACAACCGGATGTACCAGTTACGTACCATCAGAAGAAAAAGATGATCAAATCTATCAGAAAGCCACCAACATCAACGCAGGATGACTACCAAGCTATGAACAGATCAGAACAAATAGTCATTCTGCGCCTCAGAACAGGACACAACCGCCTCCGCAGCCACATGTATACAAAATTCAAGATTGGCAATTCAGCCATGTGTACATGTGGACAGGCACCCCAGACAGCGGAGCACGTACTGCAAGATTGCCCCGAATATGATATATTGAGGCAAACCCACTGGCCCAGAGAAACAACACTGGAAGCAAAACTATATGGACCTCTGTATGAACTACAAAAGACAGTGAAGTTTATACAAGAAACAACATTGCAGATATAGACAATATATTTCAAGCGAACGAAAGAAGAAGAAGAAGAAGAACAAAACGTAACAGCTAAACATATAATATTGATCAAAACCAATAACAGACAGGATAAGGATGAATTAAACTCAAGTCAACTTCTGCTCAAAAAAGGGAATGAATCAAAGTGTCCCTAAAAGAACGACTTCGAATTTGCGATCTGCCGTAGCGATACGACAAATTCAAAATTCCCAGCCAACCGCCCACATGTATAACAAACAGGCATAAATGTACATAAAACACACATAGAAATTAGAAATTACGAGAGGGCACACCAACAAGTAACCTGGAAAATTTTTTTTTTCACCACAGGTACTTATCTTAAACTGCAAAAAAAAAAAAATCTTCCCAGACGTCCGTATACACCGTAGGTGGCTTGATGGAAGGCAGACTGGTGTCTTGAAGTGCTCGTTCTTCAACTACCATAGTGGCAGTCCAAAAATACTCGATTTCAGGACATAGTTGCCTTGAAAGTACGTTTTTTCAACCGACAGATTCATTCGGCATTCATGGCAGCCGACATCTTTCTGCAAAATTCGCCCGTTTGCAGGACAACCATCAGTCATGCGCAGATTAGCTGGGGCTTATGCAAATTTGCCGCCCCGGCAAAGAAAAGTTCGTAGAATAATTTGACACTTCTCCTTTGTTACACGTTCCACTTTGATAATAGTTATAACAAGTTCATGATAATTCGTAAATCCCCATCACTGGATACCATTTCTGTTGCACAAGGTTTCTGTTGCATGTTATTTGATGTGATTGAATGTGAGCAATCGTGCAGAATGTATCTTGCGAATGGTCTGGGTGGTCAAGAACGATGGTTCAAAATGACTTTCTCGTCGTCTTGATAATTTTGGGTCCACACATAGGACGAAATGACGGTAATTTGAAGCTCCTATATATATATATATATATATATATATATATATATATATATATATATATATATATATATATATATATATATATATATATATATATATATATATATATATATATATATATATATTGCGATAGCAATACTTCTCTGTAAAATATTTCCTCGAACTCAATCCTTCTGTACGGCATCTTCCTGAATAAACTGTGGCGACCTCCGTATTACTTAAGCCAAGTAAAATATAACTTGACAAACGTCAATTCTCAGGAGCAGTAATTTCAATGTCTTACTTCGACGGAATTTTAAAACGAAAGGCCGCGGATAACGGTCCGCATAAATTATCTTAGCACCAATATACGTCATCATCTCTAAGTGACGTCAGACTAACATCGTGTTCAATTATAGTTTACATAAATGCAAATACATATCATGTTGGCCACAAAATAGAATTGTTACCGTGTAGATTAAGAGCTCACAAAACTAATTGTGGTCAACATGTATAATACTTATAAATATTCTTTAACAGTAAGTTCTGGTAGTTTACCTAGAAGATGGAAGATGTTCAGATGGCCAAGTCGTTGACCATCCTTATGAAGCCAATGTACATTATAATCAGCCATTATTGTAATAAAATAAAAATAAAAAACAAGTTAAACAGTGTTGTCTAGTGTTCTACTTCTTTATTTCCTACGAGTGCCTGATAACATACCTTCATGTTTGTCTCATATTAATTTACTGTTTACAGTCCTCGGGTTCCCCTTCCTTATGTGTTATAAATGTTTATACAATACCAAACCTACCCACTGTCCGGTACTTGTGTCTTTATTCACCCACAGATTATAATTGTTGAAATTTAGTAGCCAAACGAAGCACCATACTTTTTCTTCAATTCGCGCGGCAAGTCTTCTAACACCGTGTCATTCAATCACCGTGTCAAGGCCGTGGAAGATGAATCTCTTGGAGTTGTCAGGGGAGTGAATTGTTACAGACGTCACTACAGTAAGACTAGCTTTATGATGCAGAGGAGTGAAGTGTTAGAGACTTCACTACAGTAAGACCAGCTTTATGATGCATTGGAGTGAAGTGTTAGAGACTTCACTACAGTAAGTCCAGCTGTATGATACAGGGGAGTGAAGTGTTAGAGACTTCACTACAGTAAGACCAGCTGTATGATACAGAGGAGTGAAGTGTTAGAGACTTTACTACAATAAGACCAGCTGTATGATACAGGGAAGTGAAGTGTTAGAGACTTCACTACAGTAATACCAGCTTTATGATGCAGATAAGTGAAGTGTTAGAGACTTCGCTACAGTGAAACCAGCTTTATGATGCAGGGGAGTGAAGTGTTAGAGACTTCACTACAGTAATACCAGCTTTATGATGCAGGGAAGTGAAGTGTTAGAGACTTCGCTACAGTGGGACAAGCTTTATGATGCAGGGGAGTGAAGTGTTAGAGACTTGACTTCATGTGTGACTTTTTGTGGCGACATATCGGAATAAAGTTCTTCAGTCAGATCCGTTTGACAGTATCCTGCATGACATTACAGAATTTTGGCCTTCTCTTTCAATTGTGCTGCTACGAACGAACATGTGTATGTCCTGATATGTGCATAGCTTCAGTGATCCTTGGTGATCTGTTCCCCTCACGGTCCTTTTTAGGGCCTAGAAATCCCACAAAACTGCACCACGGTCCTTTTTAGGGCTCTCAAAACTGCGCCACGGTCCTGTTTAGGGCCCCAAAATCAACAAAACTGTACCCAGGCAAGAAATCGCTACGCACTGACCCTTTATTTGTTTTCGCCGTTGGGTGGGGAGGGCTGGGTGGAGAGGGCTGGTTGGGGAGGGGGTCCCCTCGCTACGCACTGATCCTTGTCAAATATTGACACAATCAGAGCCAGATTAACGTAGTAGCAAAAGTAGCATATGCTACGAGCCCCGCGCTTTTAGGGGCCCCACGCCAATAAATATGTACATAATTTTTTGTTCATCTTCTAATACGAGCGTTAAACCAATGATCTTGTGATTTATGCCATCTTTAGCGCCTTTTCATTTGGTGTCACGAAATTGTGAGAGAAAGAGCATAAGAGGGTGACTTAGTGACTTTTCATTATTTTTATCTTAACTGTTTGCGGAAGGAAGCAGTCATTTTATTTGGATTTGTTGAAAGCCTGTACACCTTCTTTTCTGCTTCTACCTACCGGTGGGGTCTCCTTTCTACTGCATTATGTGCTGGTGGTACTCATAATAAGTCCCATTTGCCCTTTGTGAAAAGGCTGTCAGATACCAGGTTGTCCGCTCGGGCAGATGCAACAAAAGCACTTTTACACAGCTTTTCTGCAATAAAACAAGTCTTGGATGATATTTCAGATAACAATGATCAGAAGGCAGAGTGTCGTCAACAGGCTCGTGGTCTACTTTCAACCATGATGAAGTTAGAAACAGGAATAATGATCATACTGTGGGATCAAGTATTACACCGTTTTCAAATAACCAGTGCTTCTTTGCAATCTTCTGACCAAGATTTGAATACAGCTTGTGCACTCTATGAATCCCTGCGGGGGTATATTCAAGCTATGCGGTCTAGTTTTGCAGACATAGAGCAAAAGGCCAAGGATCTGACTGAGTGTGAACATTATCAAGAACAAACTCGAAGAAAACGAAATCGAGAGTATGATGATTTCAGTGGTTCCAGCACACTTGATGAATCTCAAACGCCTTCTCAGCAGTTTAAAAGCCGAACATCTCTTGTCCTTATTGATAGCTTGCTCTCTACCTTGTCAAAACGCAAGAAAGCTTATCAATAGTTGAATGATGTATTTGGATTCCTTCGTCAGTTACAGTCGTTTACACCTGAAGAGGTGGTAACGAGATCATCCAATCTTATTAAATCATATCCGGAATATCTGGAAGAAAGTCTTTGTGAAGAACTTGTGCAGTTTACAGAACTTTTGAAAACTGATCTTGCTTCTCATATTGGCACTACTCTAGACCTTGTAGAATTACAGTTTTACCGTTTGATAATTGACAATTCTTTGGAGTCTTGTTTTCCAAATGTAGAAATCGCCTTGCGCATCTATTTGTCACGAATGGTAACCAACTGCAGTGGAGAACGATCATTTTCAAAACTGAAACTTATTAAAAATGAACTAAGGAGCACCATGGGTCAAAAGAGATTGAACAATCTCACACTAATGAGCATTGAACATAAACTTATGCGTGAAATTGATACATCCTATATCATCAACAAATCTGCTCATGCTAAATGTGGAAACATTAATATTTAAACAATAATGTTGACTGTGTTGTTACTTTTGATAATGATAATTACTGTGCAAATTAAAAATATATTTGTGTTGTTTTATTGTTTTTTTTTAAATATAGGGCCCCTTTCTTTACATATGCTACAGGCCCCGTACTAGCTTAGTTAATACGGCCCTGCTTGCAAACGGTTGCTGTCTTTTCTTTTTATAGCATTAAAAACGTAGGAAGGATCAGAGCAAAATCAAAGCACTTAATACCCAATCCATAACGCAGCTGCGAACCACCTGAAAATTTGCCGCGGACCATAAGTTGTCCGCTGACCACGGTTTGGGAACCACGGCTCTAGTCACCCGTTCAACATTTTGAAATTTGTCATACATCGCTTTTTTTTTTATTTAATGTGTTGACTCTATCTCTCTTGTCTCGTTTTACTTGTCTTTGAGTTTGTTTTTTATTAGTTTCATTCTTTCTCCATTTTACTAATTTTTTAATTATCCATGTTAAGTAAAGTTTGCCTAGCTTTGAAAAGGCGCTCACTATTAAACTTTGACAAAAGTTTTCCTGTGGACATATATTTAGACATATAAAGGTAAAAAAGAAGTTAGTTGGTCTATGAGTGGTGAAGGGTGACGTCTAACCTATCTACTGCGGTCGTGTCGGCCATACGGCTACAATGTATAAGCGATGTGGTGAGGGTGGTATTGCTTTTGGTTTGCTTGGTGTTGTGTGTTGTTGTTGTATTGGACTGGTAGTGTGTTGGCGTATTTGTTTATATATATATATATAATATCTTCTTCTTCTTCGGTCCTTAACCACCGACCGTCAAAGCAGTCAGTGGCCATCACGCCTAGTGGCGTCTTGTAGGGCAACAACAAATTGATTCTACTTTGCACGGTCGGTGGCCATCCTTCGTACAGTGCCCCAACTCTGGTTCATTCTTTGCATCTCAGCCTCCACAGTCCTCCGCCAAGTTGTTTTTGGTCGGCCTCTCTTTCGCTTTCCTTCAGGGGTCCAAAGCATAGCTGTTCTTGTGATGGCATCGGGGTCTCTTCTGAGGACATGACCAACCCAGCTCCAGCGTCTGCCAGCTATGATGGTGTGCATGTCCTCTTGCTTGTTACGAGTAAGCAGATCTTGGTTGGTGATGGTATTCGGCCAAAAAATGCGGTGAATTTTTCTTAGGCATGTTGTGTGAAAAGAGGACAATTTTGACATTTCCTTCTCTGTGACTCTCCAGCATTCCGCACCATAGAGAAGCACAGAAAGCACGCAGCTCTGGTATAATCTTAATTTTGTGCTTGTGCTGTATTGGGAGGACTTCCAGATGTTATTTAGGCTAAAGACGGCTGTTCTTGCCTTATTCATTCTGATGTTGATGTCTTTGCCTGCCCCACCGTCTGGTGTTACTATGCTTCCTAGGTATGTGAAGGTATCTGTCTGTACCAATTGCTGATTCCTTACTGATATGGGCTCAGGGTTGCTCACATTGAGCGTCATGACCTCAGACTTCTTTAAATTGATGTTCAAGCCCACCTGCTGGCTAAATTTATTAAGTCTATCCGTTTTTTCCTGGATGTGTTGATGTGAATGTGCCAGCAGTGCAATGTCATCTGCATATTCCAGATCTTCCAATGTAGAAAATGTAGTCCATCTTATTCCTCTTGGACTGCCCTCTGTTGTCTGGCGCATCACCCAGTCTATGACTGTTAAAAAAGAGTGGTTGATAAGGGGCATCCCTGTCGTACTCCTGTCTTCACCTCGAAGGTTAGGTTGCTCTGCCCAACACTACACGTAAAGTTGGCATAGAGGCTTTTTATGATTGCCACTATGCAGCTTGGAATTCCATAAGCCCTCAGTATTTTCCATAAACTGTCCCTATGTATGCTGTCAAAAGCTTTTTCGAAATCAACAAAATTTATGTAAAGCTGTCTTTGCCATTCTGAGCACTGCTCTATAATGTTCCTGAGAGTGAATATATGGTCTACACATCTTCTGTTCTTTCTAAATCCTGCTTGTTCTTTCCTCAGTTTGTAGTCTACTGCCTTTGAAATTCTCTGTATAATTATCCTGCCTAGTATTTTGCTGGGAACTGAGAGAAGAGTGATTCCTCTCCAATTATTGCAGTCTGCAAGATCTCCCTTTTTGGGCAATTTGATAATTATTCCTTTGTTCCACTCTGATGGTGTTGTCCCCGTTTTCCACACTTGTGCAAATAGTGGTTCTAATAGTTCTGCTGCTAGCTCAGGGTCTGTCTTAAATAGCTCTGCATTTAAGTTATCATGGCCCGGAGCTTTACCGTTCTTTAACCCTTTGATTGCTGTGATGATTTCTTCTTTTCGTGGAATGTCTGTATTTACATCTAGATCGTTTTCAGCCTCAGGAACATTCAATTGTGTCTCTGGTATTTCCTTGTTCAGAGTTTCTCTGAAGTGCTCTGCCCATCTTGTTTCCTGTCCTTCTGCTGTCTTGATGAGATTTCCTTGCTTATCTCTTACTAATGTAATATTGTTTGCACCTTGTTTTCCGCTGATGAATTTAGTTATTTTGTATACTGTGCTTTGTTCATTTCTCAGTGCTGCCTCTTCTGCCTGTTTTGCAAGATCGTCTAGGAAATTCCTTTTGTTGGCTCGGGTTTGGCGTTTAACTTCCCTGTCCAGCTGGGTGTACTGTTCGCTATATAGTTGCTTTAACCTGGGGGACTTCGCTTCTGTTTTCTTTCTTTTCATTTCCTTTCTCATTGTAACTGTCTTTTTTTCTTGTTGAGGTGATCACTGGCCCAAGACAGTATACATGTTGTTAGATGTGTAGTGCGAGCGTATGATGAATTGAGTGTGGGTGCGAATGAAGACGCGAATGTGTTTAGGCTCGTATAGATGTAGATCCTGCAACCCATACTCTCACATGCAGTAATCAAGGATGCTTTGACACTGCAGGCATGTTTCAAGACATTTATTGACGGGAACACACATAATATCAACAGGAACAGTCAGTGTAACAAGGTCATGCTGACCTGACATCGATAGGTATACATTTGGCATTCAAAAAGGTAAACAGAATAGACGTGCATGGTCAATAGCAAAGTTCTTCAATAATGACAGTTCGTAGCGTCGCCCTTGGCGTCTCTGACTAAACGCGTCAGATGCCTTAGTTACCTTGACACACAGGTGCAACTTGGCACTCCCTGCCAATTGCACATAACAGGCTGTAGTATAATAGCCGGAAGCACAGGCCTCGTCCTAACGTCGGCCGTGTACTTCTGTTAAATAGGTTATCATCAACCCTGCAGTAATACTTATTGTAGATAGAAGTTCCGCCAATCTGCGGCTCCCACAATATATCTTCGTCACTGGATTTCTGGACAATATAAGACTAACAGTCTTGGATGGCTACCTCGAGCACAAATATATAAGTTCTGAAATGGCGGATCAGTGAGCTGCTGTTCACCCTAGGTAATCCTTTACATGTTCTGCCACCGAAAAGCGTAATAATGCATAAAGGTCGGTATTACCTGGTAAATGAATCCTCAGAACTACACAAGGAATTCTGTCGTCATCCCGACGCACAGAGATTCACTGGGAAAACTGCCATAGCAGTTACTTCGAAGATTCTCCCCGAAAAACAATGGACTCTTGGTCCCTTCAGAAAAACAGGACCTCCCGGCTTCCCGGAAGTATATCTCACTCCCGCTTAAAAAACCTTCCCATAGGCCTACGCCCGAACTGACAACCTCTGACCCTAAAGGTCAAACACAATGAATGAATAAACAAGGGAAGACAACCCCTAATCAACCTGACATCGCAGGTAAAGACACAATTATACTTATGATACAAACATAAGCAAATAACTTGACAGATGACTCCGTCGAAAATGACAGCAACATTACTACCACCCCCCTGTAAAAAAAAAAATGCAATTTTTTTTTTTTTTTTTTAATATGCTCATGAGCAAGATAGCACCAGTATCACTTCTGTGCTCATGCAAACAATGAACCTAATATCAGGTACAATAGAAGAGGGTACAAATCATCTCCCAACATAGGAGAAAATATTTCCTTTAAGCCAAACAAACTAAGGGATACCATTCAAGAAACCTAAGTTGCTGGCAATACCAATCATATATCAAACATTACTAAATAATATAATCATAGCAATATACAAATGTCAATGCTATTTTAGCAACATATCACTGATGGATGGACAAAATGAAATTTGTTAAATTATCTAAACATCATCCAAATACATTTGTATTACAACATATTATGATATTAAGGACAGACCTAAGTCTGAAAATATATCAGGAAAAACTAGGACACAAGATTTAACTGGAATCATGTGGGCATCTAGACAATATGTCCGCCATCACATTATCCGAACCACGGATAGCTCGCACCGTGAAATGGAAAGGCTGAAGAGCAATAGCATAACGAGTAGATCTCGAGCTCTTCAAATCCTTACTTTGCATAGCCGTAAGAGCTTTTTGGTCGGTTTCCATAAAGAAATGCGCGCCCAGAAGGAACCTTTGTAGCTTAAGAATGGACCAAACCATAGCCAACAATTCACGGTCCAAAACCGAGTAATTCCTTTCTGCCGCATTCAGCTTCCTAGAAATATACATTACAGGATGCAGAGTTCCTGAATATTCCTGCATTAGTGCCGCTCCAATGCCAGTGGAAGAGGCATCACTACGAAGGACAAAAGTCTTATCAATCGTCGGTAGTCTTAAGATAGGATGAGATGAGAACAAATTCTTAACCTGATCCAATGAAGATTGGCATTCTTGGGACCAACGCACCATATTAGGAGAACCTTTTTTCAATAACGTTGAAAGTGGTGCCATAATGGAGGACAGATTCTCAATGAATCTTCCATAGAATTGTATCAATCCCAAGAGACTACGCACTTGCTTTTTTGTCTTCGGAACCGAGATATTTAATATCTTTGAAATGTTTTGGTCCTCTGTCTTCAACAGACCATGACCAACTCGATGACCTAGGAAGGAAATTTCACTAAACCCAACAAAAGCTTTAGAGGGTTTAGCAGTCAAACTATGCTCACGTAGAGTAGATAGCAATTCCTTCAGACCCACATAGTGTTCTTCCCAAGTATCGCTGAAAAGACAGATGTCGTCTAAATATGCAATGACATCTGCACGATCTGATAGAATTCGTCGCATCATGCGTACGAAAGTCGCTGGGGCGTTCATAAGCCCGAAAGGCATAAAATTCCATTGAAACAGACCCCTAGGTGTCGAAAAAGCAGTGAGAGGTTTGGCGTGTTCCGTCAGTGGGACTTGCCAATAACCTTTCGACAAGTCTAGTTTAGTAAAGAATTTAGCTTTAGAAAGTCTAATAAGTAGATCATCTAATAACGGCATAGGTTCAGCATCGAACTTCGTAACTTGATTTAATTTGCGATAATCAACGCAAAGACGTATGTTATTGTCTTTCTTTCGAACAATAACTATCGACGAAGAATAAGCTGAAGTGGATGGTTCAATTATTTGTAGTTGAATCATTTCATCCAATTCTTTCTCGACTTGTGCTTGAAAATGAATAGGTATTGGGTATGGTCTTACTCTGATCGGATTACGATCAGTAAGTATGATGTCATGTTCTATGACATCTGTGTGTCCAGGAATGTCGGTAAGGACATCCTGATATGATTGTAACGTAGAGGATACTTGACGTTGTTCCTCAAAAGACAAGTTGGAAGAGACTGTAACGTCTCTCCACGATTCCATTGAAGTAAGTGGAATCGCAGGAAGAGGTAAGTTCACGTCAGAAAAAATAGTTTCCTCATCCTGTATAACGGACAGGGATGAGATGTGACCATGTTGAACTGGAGAGTCGTCCGTCGCCTGGAAAATAGGCTGTAAATAGTCTGGACGTTCAATAAACTCTGTTAGCATATTTATATGGAAGGTTTTATGCCTTCCATCCACATCGACAATATAGTCGACATCAGAAATTTTCGAGACTATAGTGTATGGACCCTTCCAAGAAATGAGAAGTCTATTCTCTCTTGAGGGCAGTAAGACATATGCTTTGTCTCCAGGACAAAGTTGACGTAGGCGTCTTTTCTTATTAGCAAATCGCCTAGCTTTTTCTTTCGCAAATTCGGAAGATGAAGTTGCTAACCTGCACGATTCGATAATCTTTTCCCTAAGAGCTATAACATATTCATATGACGATTGTGTATCATCGTCGATATTATCGGAAGTTATCAAATCGTGTAACAAGGACATTGGCCCGCGCGGTTGCGCGCCAAAGACAAGTTCGAAAGGAGAAAACCCTGTATGCTCGTTGGGAACCTCTCTATAGGCAAAGAGGACTGCAGGTAAAACCCTGTCCCAATCTTCAGGATGATCCTCCGTTATCTTGCCAAGTAAGTTCTTTAGTGTCCTGTTAAGACGTTCTACCAATCCATTGGACATTGGATGATAAATACTACTGAGAGACCTTTTAATGTCTAGCGTAGCCATTACCTGAGACATAACGTCCGAAATTAACTGAGTGCCGTGATCCGACAGTATTTCTCCGGGGAATCCCAGACGAGAAAATACGAGCCAAAGAGCATCAGCGATATCGACAGTTGATATGCTCTTCAGAGGAATAGCCTCTGGCCAACGCGTGCACATGTCCACGCAAGTGAGGATAAATTGGTGTCCTCTGGCTGACTTAATTTTGAACGGACCAATGATGTCTATAGCCATTTTCTGAAACGGCCGAATCGGAATATCTGCAGCCTGAATAGGAGCAGCATGTCTCGGACCCCTAGACTTGACCTCTTGACAAATTTTGCAAGATCGGCAATAAATTCGGATGTCTTTATTCACGAATGGCCAAAAGAATGACGCAAGGACTCTAGTTTTAGTTCTGGAAAAACCCATGTGTCCCGCACACTGAGAATCGTGTGCATGCCGAAGAATTAAGGCTCTCATACACTTAGGCACAAGAATTTGCGAGTGCATAGACTTGTCCGAGTGTTGTACCATTCGTACCAATATACCATTCTTCATAGTGATATACGATTTGTGATTCGTATTTTGATTGGGATCCCCTTTCTTTGCAAGAAGGAAGTATTTCTTCAAAGAAGGATCCTCTTCTTGACGTTTAACAAACGAGTCATGGGAAATCACCAAGTGCTCGTCTTGGCTATCAACTTCATTACTATTATCAGATGAAGTTGGGGGATTAAGAGCTTGAGCTCTTGTCACCACTGCATTGACCGTTTGAATGTTTCTTTCTTCCCAACTAGAAATTTGTTGCGGGGTGCATTCCTTAACCCCATGAATACGACCGATTATAAGATCCGCAATAGGATTAGGAAGAAGACATGCATGGACATCTCCTGTGAAGAAAGGAGTGTCAATCCTAATAATAGCAGTAGGATAGCTTTCCATAGTACCACCAAATGTAACACATTTGATTGTTTTTCCAGTGGCACAGCAAGGATCTATCAGAGACTCCTTAACCCCGACGGTAGTACATCCCGAATCGAAAAGTACTGAGACTAGCCTATCATTTATTAGACCTTTATGTAAGATGAGAGATCCTCTCCCATCATGCGCAACTGTAGCAGGTAGAGCAGGAAGAGGGTGACCACAACTTAGCGTAGATACAGTTGATGAGTCAAACAATGTTAAGCATTGGGGGCATTCAGTTGCTCTCCCAAAATCGAAAGCACAACCAGTGATAGCCCTAGAGTTACCACTATCATTTACTGTATTACAGGCTCCATCAAACTCTTGTTGCGCAGAGTTTGCCTGTTGGTAAGGTCTTTTTTTGTTAAACCTAGGTCTACCTCGATTATCATTTCCCCTGTAATTATTTTGACTATCATTTCCCCTGTAATTATTTCGACTATCATTTCCCCTGTAATTGTGATCATATTGCCTATTGTAATCATCATTCCGGTTTGAATCCCGGTTTCTAAATTCACCATCGTCATAATCTTGACGTCGAGAATGATTACCTCGAAAATTTGAATAGTTATTATTTGGATAGCCTTTACGAAAGTGTCTCAAATTATTACCACTAAAATTACGAGAACTACCATCTTGTCTCCACTGCATAGACGAAGAACCATCATGTGTTGGATTACTCCGCTTCTGAGTGTAATTTTGATTACTTCCCCTATTCCAATTTTGTTGAGCACCCTGAAATTTTTTTTCTGAAATTAGGGCCATATGGTGTTGCCGAAGCAGCTGGCAACCCTTCTTTCACTTTAGAATTGCTAACTGTAGCATGGGGATGTGCTGTGGCATACTGACAACAGTATTCCTCCATTTCTTTTAAGTTTTTAGGCTTACGCTCATGAAGGAATGCAAGAAAAGAATCATTAACAGATGACAAAACCTTATCTCGCAATAATAAGTCCATTAGACCTTCATATGTTTTCTCAATCTGAGACAACTCAACCCATCGTGTAAATGTACGACGTATCTTTGTAACAAAATCAGAGAAATCTACTCCATTTTCTGGCAACATTGTCCTAAAACGAAGACGATAGTCTTCTTGTTTTAATTGGTATTTCTTTAGTAATGCTGCCCTGACAACATCATAATTAGTCCTCTCATGTTCGTCTATTGTCATAAGAGTAGTCACTGTGTCACCTGTAAAAAATGGCATCAGTTGTTCAACATATTTTTCCTTTTTTATGTTATGCGTATCGCACAAAAATTGGAATCTATCTAGATAATCTGCTACGTCATCCTTTAAAGGATTGAAATGAGGCAATTTAATCCTACTAACAAACTCCTTTGTCGTACTCGAAGTTGTTTGCTGAGCACCCGTACTCGCCAATTTCAATTTCTCTAACTCCAAAATTGCGAGTTTTTCATCAAGTTCCATCTTCTGTTTTCTTTCCTCATGTTCCATTTTTCTAATTTCAGCCTCAGCAGCAGCTTGAAGTTTTTTTTTTCTCTGCAGCAGCTTGAAGTTTTTTTTCCTCTGCAGCAGCTTGAGCTTGAATTTTTTTGTCTTCCATTTCCATCTGGAATTTTCTTTCATCAGCTTGAGCTTTTCTCTCCTCAGCCTCTCTTTGATACCTTCTTTCTTCAAGTTCTAATCTTCTATTCTCAGCTTCTAGCTTCTTTAGTTCAGCTTCTGCTTTCAATTTAATTTCCTCTTTTTGTTTCTTTTCTTCTGACTTTAATGCAATGGCGAATTGAGCAGATGAATATTCTTCCAATTCTTTACCAGACTTACCAAGGGTCAACCCTTGCTGGATGAAGAAATCCAATGTAGACATTCTGTCTAATGAGATCAGAAACCTGAAAAAAAAATTAAATAAATTACCTTATCCCACTTCAATGGGAGACAAGTCTGAAATGCTAGACTTGTATACTCACTTTACTTTATTTTACTGTCTTAGTCTTAGACAAAGACTTTGTATGTTCCTCTTGTTTATAATGTACCCAAAAAATCACTTGAGTACCTGTGGGAAAAAAAAATTCCCTTATATCCCACTCACTATGGGCACAAGTCTTTTTTTATAAAGAACTTGAATATGTATTTACCTTGTCTCAATCTTTGTAGATAACAAGTCTTTTATCAAAGAACTTGTATAAATATCTTATATAATATTATTTAACAAACTCTATATGAAGAGTCTACCTTATCAATAATATCAAAAACATGACCAAGTATGTGTATGTAGACTGTGCATGACAGTAATGTAGTACAACCAAAAAAAAAACAAAGACAAAAATACAAAACAATACAAATGGCAACACTGTTTTAACCAAAAATGTGTAGAGAAATACACAAGAAAGGAGAGACCTACAGAATACAAACAAAACAAATCGACAATCAAAACTGAAAAACAGACAAAATATTACAAAAACAACGTTAAGTACAATTACATCACAGCTAACATCAATAGCGACCAATTGTCACTAGCAAATTTCCAAATTAAGAAAATTTGCACCTACAGACCGCTTACAGTAAGCCTCGATCAAGTGGCATATTTACCGTAAGACCCACCAACCGAAAAACCCGCAGAAAAATACACCAAAAACAGTAGAAGTGACATAAACATATAGCAATCAATTTCAATGTGTTGCAGAACAAGTTCAGTCACAGCTGAAACTAAAATAAATTTCTTGCTCCTTGCGAACACAGAAACGAAATGTCAAACGCGCACTGAACGTCAAATCCACTGTAACATAAAGTATTCACGAACCAAAGTTACTATGACCTTCTCAAATTAGGGCTTGCACATTGAATGTTTACAATTTCACGTACTGTTTACAGACACTTGACCTCCAACAATGTAGCTTGAATGCTCTGACCTAGAAAAGTCTGTTGTTGAATGAAACGTGTCACAACCCGCAGTACTGTTTACAATAGGAACCCGCCTTCTATGCAGTTATGGTCCACGTAGCAAATGCCTAGTAGTTCACTTCAGTACTTGTCTTGTTATGCTTTATGTAGCATTATAATATAAATGCTCGTACTGTTTATTTGTGTCAACCGTTGATGACCTATATCTGTCCTGTTGTAGCCAAAACTTGCAAGTGTAGAATTAGCGTTGTGTGTTACGGCTGTCCCGTGTGTAGCTTAGACCCACAGATCAGAAGTGTAATGTGTACTTGTCCTTCTTTGAACTTTCTCGACAAAACTGGAGACATCATACATGTAACAGCCAACCAGGAATGTAAATTTCTGGATCCATAAATGTCAACAATAATGTCAAATGCTCGCTCTGTTCTTTTTAAACCCACAGATCTGGTCCATCCGAAATGTAAGTTTCTAGGCCACATTGGCGACAAGAAATGTATCATAAGAGCCCACGTAACTGGTCCACCAGAAATGTAACTGTCTTTTTTTCTTGTTGAGGTGATCACTGGCCCAAGACAGTATACATGTTGTTAGATGTGTAGTGCGAGCGTATGATGAATTGAGTGTGGGTGCGAATGAAGACGCGAATGTGTTTAGGCTCGTATAGATGTAGATCCTGCAACCCATACTCTCACATGCAGTAATCAAGGATGCTTTGACACTGCAGGCATGTTTCAAGACATTTATTGACGGGAACACACATAATATCAACAGGAACAGTCAGTGTAACAAGGTCATGCTGACCTGACATCGATAGGTATACATTTGGCATTCAAAAAGGTAAACATCAGAATAGACGTGCATGGTCAATAGCAAAGTTCTTCAATAATGACAGTTCGTAGCGTCGCCCTTGGCGTCTCTGACTAAACGCGTCAGATGCCTTAGTTACCTTGACACACAGGTGCAACTTGGCACTCCCTGCCAATTGCACATAACAGGCTGTAGTATAATAGCCGGAAGCACAGGCCTCGTCCTAACGTCGGCCGTGTACTTCTGTTAAATAGGTTATCATCAACCCTGCAGTAATACTTATTGTAGATAGAAGTTCCGCCAATCTGCGGCTCCCACAATATATCTTCGTCACTGGATTTCTGGACAATATAAGACTAACAGTCTTGGATGGCTACCTCGAGCACAAATATATAAGTTCTGAAATGGCGGATCCGTGAACTGCTGTTCACCCTAGGTAATCCTTTACATGTTCTGCCACCGAAAAGCGTAATAATGCATAAAGGTCGGTATTACCTGGTAAATGAATCCTCAGAACTACACAAGGAATTCTGTCGTCATCCCGACGCACAGAGATTCACTGGGGAAAACTGCCATAGCAGTTACTTCGAAGATTCTCCCCGAAAAACAATGGACTCTTGGTCCCTTCAGAAAAACAGGACCTCCCGGCTTCCCGGAAGTATATCTCACTCCCGCTTAAAAAACCTTCCCATAGGCCTACGCCCGAACTGACAACCTCTGACCCTAAAGGTCAAACACAATGAATGAATAAACAAGGGAAGACAACCCCTAATCAACCTGACATCGCAGGTAAAGACACAATTATACTTATGATACAAACATAAGCAAATAACTTGACAGATGACTCCGTCGAAAATGACAGCAACTTCCTTTCCTGGAATCCTAAGCATGATTTGCTACTTTCCTTATATACTGTTGAAATGGTGTTGAAATTCTGGTCTATATCATCAGTCAATGTCTTTTCCTGGCTTTTGGCAAATTGATATCGTTTCTTAATGTCGGCCGCAAAAGCTTTTCTGGTAAGGGGGTCCTTCAATTTGCTGATGTCAAACCTTTTCTGTGTAGTTACAGTTGGTCCAGCCCTTCTTAGTTTCACTTTCAGTTTTGCTACTACTAAATGGTGATCACTTCCCACATCTGCGCCTCTTCTTACCTTCACATCTTGTAATGCATGTCTCCATCTACCGTTAACCATGATGTGGTCTATCTGGTTTCTGTCCCGACCATTTGGTGATTCCCATGTTAACTTGTGAATTTCCTTATGTGGGAAAAGTGTTCCTCCAATGACCAGGTTGTTAATGCTACAGAAACTTATTAGCTTATCCCCATTTTCGTTTGCTGTTCCGCTGCCGCATTTCCCCATTGTTCTTTCATTGTATGTATTGTGTGTACCAACTTTCGCATTGAGGTCTCCCATTACTATAACAAGATCATATCTAGGTGTGTCTTCCATTTCTTTCTGCAGTTGTTGATAGAATTCACCCCTGACCTCCTCATCGCTATCATTCGCTGGCGCGTAGCATTGTATTATTGTAGTGTTGGTGAATCTCCCTCTCAATCTCAATCATATCAGTCTGCCGTCGATGGGCCTCCATTCCAGTAATGTCCTTTCTATCCCTTTCTGTAGAATAATGGCTACGCCTTCACTGTGCTGTCCATCCTCTCTTCCAGAGTAAAGTACTGTTTCTCCTGTTGCTGTTTTAACTTTTCCTGCCCCTGTCCATCTGCTCTCACTTATCCCCAGGATGTGTAACCTATAGTTTCTCATTTCTGCCGTGACCTGTCTTAGTTTACCTGTCTCGTACATTGTCCTGACATTCCAAAATCCTATTCTTGTATCCTGTTTTGCGGTCAGGACATCCGTTTTCATGTCAGTGGCTTCCTTTCGGCTTTCACCACTGACAGTCATACGAGCCACAGACTCCGAATGTCCATCCCGCAGCAAAGTTTGTTCATTTGATGTTGTTTCCGTAACTTCATTATTTTTATTTTTACATAGACAGGGGTGTCAGCCCTATGCTAAAACCCCCAACCTGGAGGACCAGGGTACCAGCTTTTGTCTGACCCCTACCCACACAGACCAGTCCAGCTTGGTTGAACCTACCAGGAGTAAAACTCCCACTGGCATAGCTCTGGGGATTGTCAGGGTACGCAAGCTGCCATACCGCTACAAGGTATAGGTACCATTGATGGCAGATATATAATATAAAAAATCGATAATGACAGAAAAAAAAAACGATAATGTTGGATTAGGTTGTTAAGAGGGTTTTTGAAGCGAGTGGAGCCTTTTTGTGCTGGCGTGGGTGACGACGTATGTTGCGATGTAGCTGGCGGGGTGGGTTAGGGGGCTTTTTTGTGTGATGTTGGGTGTGTTATTTAGACAAATATACATACAATATATATAAAAATATAAAAAAACCGATAACGACGGAAAATATAAAAAATCAATAATGGCGGGCTAGAATGTTAATAAGGGGTTTTTTTTGAAGCGAGTGGATGTTTTTTTGTGCTGGCGAGAGTGACGACGCATGGGTGTAATGTAGCTGGCGGCTGCAGGTTAGGGGGGATTTTTTTGTGGGATGTTGTGTGTGTTATTTAGACATATATATATATATATATATATATATATATATATATATATATATATATATATATATATATATATATATATATATATATATATATATATATATATATAAATCAATAATGACGGAAAATATTTAAAAAATCGATAATGGCGAGTAGGTTACTAAGGCGAGTGAAGTCTTTTTGTGCTGGCGCGGGTAACGACGAATGGGTGTGTACATTTTGGGAGTGAAGTGTTAGAGACCTGACTTTACTAGGTCTAGCATATAGAGCTGGGATTGAAGTGTTAGAAACGTCACTATACCAGGTCCAGCATCGAGAGGTGGTAGTGCAGTGTTAGAGACTATACCATGTCCAGCAGCTAGAGGTGGGAGTGAAGTGTTAGAGACCTGACTATACCAGGTCTAGCATCGAGAAGTGGTAGTGAAGTGTTAGAGACCTGCCTATACTAGGTTTAACTTCTAGAGGGGCGAGTGAAGTGTTAGAGTTTTAGAGGTGGGAGTGAAAGAGACGTGTCACTATACTAGGGCCAGCGCCTAGAGGTGGGAGTGAAGTGTTAGAGATTTAACTATACCATTTTTTGTGTAGGTATTTTAATTATGTGTTGTTGTATTGTGTGTTGGTGTGTTTGTTTATACATATATTCATACAATATATAAAAAATATAAAAAATTGATAATGACGAACACTATTTTTAAAAATCGATAATGGTTGGTTAGTAGGTTACTATCAATTTAAAGAAGTCTGAGGTCATGACGCTCAATGTGAGCAACCCTGAGCCCATATCAGTAAGGAATCAGCAACTGGTACAGACAGATACCTTCACATACCTAGGAAGCATAGTAACACCAGATGGTGGGGCAAGGGCAAAAAGACATCAACATCAGAATGAATAAGGCAAGAACAGCCTTCTTTAGNCTAAATAACATCTGGAAGTCCTCCCAATACAGCACAAGCACAAAATTAAGATTATACCAGAGTTGCGTGCTTTCTGTGCTTCTCTATGGTGCGGAATGCTGGAGAGTCACAGAGAAGGAAATGTTAAAATTGTCCTCTTTTCACACAACATGCCTAAGAAAAATTCACCGCGTCTTTTGGCCGAATACCATCACCAACCAAGATCTGCTTACTCGTAGCAAGCAAGAGGACATGCACACCATCATAGCTGGCAGACGCTGGAGCTGGGTTGGTCATGTCCTCAGAAGAGACCCCGATGCCATCACAAGAACAGCTATGTTTTTGGACCCCTGAAGGAAAGCGAAAGAGAGGCCGACCAAAAACAACTTGGCGGAGGACTGTGGAGGCTGAGATGCAAAGAATGAACCAGAGCTGGGGCACTGTACGAAGGATGGCCACCGACCGTGCAAAGTGGAATCAATTTGTTGTTGCCCTACAAGACGCCACTAGGCGTGATGGCCACTGACTGCTTTGACGGTCGTTGGTTAAGGATCGAAGAAGAAGTAGGTTACTAAGGGGGATTTTGAAGCGATTAGAGTCTTTTTGTGCTGGCGCGGGTGACAACGCATGGGTGTGTACATATTGTGGTGTAGCAGGCGAGTGTGCCAGCATTGAGAGGTGGGAGTGAAGTGTTAGAGACGTAACTATACTAGGACCACCATCGAGAGGTGGGAGGAAGTGTTAGAGGTAGGACCAGGGAGGGAAGTGAAGTGTTTAGAGTATTGACAGGCAAGCGAGGACCAGCGTATAACGAGCGGTGTGAGTGAAGACCTGTGTTAGAGACTATACTAGGGATTAGCAGCGAGAGGTTTAGTGGAGTGTGTGAGAAGATACTTGGCTATAACAGGTCCAGCAGCTAGAGATGGGTAGTGAAGTGTTAGAGACCCTGACTATACCAGGTCTAGCATCTAAAAGTTGTAGTGAAGTATTAGACCTGCCTATACTAGGTTTAAATCTAAGGTTAAGTGTTAGAGACTTGAGTACACTAGGTCCAGCATTGAGAGATGGGAATGCCGTGTTAGAGCCTTTACTAGGGCCAGCGCCTAGAGGTGGGAGTGAAGTGTTAGAGACTTGACTATACCATTTTTGTGTGTAGGTATTTTAATTGTTATGTGTTGTTGTATTGTGTGTTGGTGTGTTTGTTTATACATATATACATACACTATATATATATAAAAATATAAAAAAGAAATAATGCCGGAAATTATAAAAAATCGATAATGGCGGGCTAGTAGGTTACTAAGGGCTTTTTTAAGTGAAAGGGTATTGACTTTTTTGACTGGTTGGGGGATGACTCATAGATGTGTTGAGGTGTAGCGCTGGAGTAAAACAATGTAAAAGTGGGGGGTATAGGTGGTATTGGTTTTGTTCTTGTCTGGTAATTTTGTGTGTAGGTATTGTAATTGTTGTGTGGTGTAGTGTAACTGGTGGGTTTGGGTTTTTGTGTGGTTGTGTTGTGTATGAGTCGGCCTTGTGTTGGCGAGTACAGATAAAAGACTAGCTTATTGTGATGTTTATTGAGACCATTAGTACATTTTTTCCGCCCCGCGTTTCTTGTGTAATGAGAACCTCCAAAAAAAGTGTGTTTGTCTGGTGGTTTGTGTGTTGGTATTGATAAGAATTCAGACTAATTGGTGTTAGCTTTCTTGGTTTGATAGTCCTTTTCACAGTGTAAAATCACTATTGGTTATCTGTAATGTTTTAAATAGTTTTGTTAAGCCACTATTTCTATAATATTTAGGGGCCAATAAAATAATAATATAAACTCAAAAGAACATAATCTGGTTTCCGATAGTCTATATTTAGCGCTTATGTCACCCACCCTAACCGAAGCCATTCGACCCTCTATGCTAACGGAGTTTTACGCGGTCTACGCTCAATGGTTTCCTCGCGAAGTCTGCCCCGACCCTCGATCTGGTTTCATAACTAGCGGTAACACAGTTAGCGTCACTTCGGCGGACTTAACACCACGTGGCTCACACATACCTTGTGTATATCATCAATGATAAACTCTCTCTGGGCACTGAAATTGATAGTCTCATTAACAAAGCTGCAGCTACCTTTACCCGCCTCACATCACATGTTTGGATAGACGCCAAACTCACATCGCAGAGCAAAGCTGCGGTATATAACAACTGCATCACCAGTACACTTCTATATGTTAGCGAGACCTGGACAATCTATGCTAAGCAAGAAAGAAGGCTCAATACCTGTCATCTACCGTGTCTGCGTCACCTCCTCGGCCTTTCGTGGAAAGATAAGGTGCCAAATGTTGAGGTGTTATCACGTGCTGGCCTTCAAAGCCTGTATAGCCGGCTGAGACAGTGAAGCCTACGCTGTCTTGGCAATATTCACCGCGTGAAAGATGGTCGCCTTTGAAGAAATATTTGGCAACTAGCAGAAATATTTTAAGAAATATTTGACAACTGTTAGTAGTATCTGACAACTGTTAGAAATATTTGACAACTGGAAGACCCGTTTGAAGAAATATTTGACAGCTAACAAAAACATTTGCATAAATATTTAGCAACTGTAAGAAATATTTGAAGAAATATTTGACAACGTGAGAAATATTTGCCAAGTGGAAGAAATATTTTGGCACCGATAAGAAATATTTGACAAGTCGAAGAAATATTTTGACAAGTGGAAGAAATTTTTTTTGTCAAGTGGAAGAAATATTTTGACAACGGTAAGAAATATATGACAAGTGGAAGAAATATTTTGACAAGTGAAAGAAAGTTTTTTTTGCCAAGTGGAAGAAATATTTTGACAACGGTAAGAAATATTTTGACAACGGTAAGAAAATAATTGACAAGTGGAAGAAATATTTTGACAGGTGGAAGAAATATTTGACATGTGGCAGAAATATTTTGACAAGTAGAAGAACTTTTTGAAAAGTGGAAAAATATTTTGACAAGTGGAAGAAATTTTTCGGCCAATTGGAAGAAATATTTTGACAACGGAAAGAAATATTTTGACAATGGTAAGAAATATTTTGACAAGTGGAAGAAATATTTTGAATGGTGGAAGAAATTTTTGCCAAGTGGAAGAAATATTTTGACACCGGTAAGAAAATATTTGACAAGTGGAAAAAATATTTTGACAAGTGGAAGAAATTTGTTTGCCAAGTGGAAGAAATATTTTGACAACGGTAAGAAATATTTTGACAATGGTAAGAAATATTTTGACAATTGAAGAAATATTTTGATAGGTGGAAGAAATTTTTGCCCAGTGGAAGAAATATTTTTGACAACGGTAAGAAATATTTGACAAGTGGAAGAAATTTTTTTTTTGCTAAGTGGAAGAAATATTTTGACAATTTTGACAACGGTAAGAAATATTTTGACAAGTGGAAGAAATATTTAAAGACGTATTTGACAGTTGATCTATTTACCTAGAGGTTGGACCCTTTGCGAAGGCCTGAGAGAAAATATTGGGACCATCTTTGCTGCTTGAAAGAAAAGCTTTTACTAAAGTTTGAAAATTGCAGGACAAAACTTAGATACCATTGTGATAACTGGAACAAATACTTAGTTACATTTATTTAATGTACTACATTTCCGTGGTCGCCGCATGTTTGAACCGCTTGGGAGACAATATAACACCTATCACCAGATGTCGCCCGTGTGAAAAAAGTGAAACATTAAGTCGCGGGGGTTAGAACACACGAACGAAGGAATGTTTCTTTGATAAATTTTTACCATTGATCGATTGTGTTTTGAACTTTTGAGGTGAACAGAAATAAGCAGCAGGGTTAGTCTTACAAAGGTAAAATGTTAATCTTACATCTAAATACGCAACAAGCACAGGGCGGGAAAAATGTTGGTTTCATAACACGTAACTCCGCCATATATACATACGAACAACACAGAAATACCCTTTTTTCGTCTACAAATACGCAAAACTCTGCCTGTTAGATTTTTTATTACGCTTTTCTAGATAGCTATATTTAGCCCTGACGTCACCCTCTATGGTACCGGAATTTTATAAACGAGTCATGGTTTACGCGCGATGTTTTGCGCGGGCCATCGATCGCGTTTCTTTCTAGTGAGGATAAAAGCCCGTGTGTTTTTGAACTTTATTAAACATGGATGAAAATAGCCTCGACATTGTTTCAGTTACAGACTGCAACACTAAGGGATTGTCTAGTTGTCGCCATAATCTAGTCTGCATATGGGATATATCTCTACGGACCCTCTTTGTGTTCAATAAAACTGTCTATTTGGCCTTGTCAAGCCTGGCCCATGACAGTATTTTTTATGTTGGAGAATACGGCTGTGTGGTAGGGTCACTTACATATCACTAGATGGACATTGGGGTGAGTAGCCTTATTACTCATGATATAATATAAATAATAAAAAAAAACTACCACGTGGACCAGAGCCAGTCTCAATATGTAATTACATTCACCCAACAACGGAAATTCCCTGTCATATTTTTTACATCACAAAAATAGTTACCTCCGTTAATTACAAAACGGCACCTCTCACCACTCTATATTCTCAATACCTACACAACAACACCACACAAAAGCCAACATCAACACCACCACACCCCGATCGTTAGTCATCTTCTTCTATAACATGTATTACTTTTTTTTTTTTTTAATATTTTCCTCTTTATTCTATAGCGGGCAGGAAAAGGGGAATTCACTTAGTAAGTGCTTATAAAAATTCCTTCTTCTCAAGTAAAGTAGCAACATAGTTGCATGAAGGTTTTGGAACAAATCGGTTGTTATATTCATGCACGCGCACGCACGCACAATACAACACAAACCCAATACAATACAACACATAAACCTAAACTTTCATGAAATACACAAAAATCTCCTGTTACTGCTTAAGAATACACTTACTTACTTACTTACTTAGTCGTTCCCCTCACGTTGATCCTTGCTACGGGAAGTGTCATGGTGACGGTTCCCTTCATTGCCCCTTGTATGTCTACTGTTTCTGTGGTAAGTTGATCACGGTGCACTAGGGTTGCACTCACGACTGAGTCGAATTCCAATCCTGAATCATATAAGCACTGAATGTTAGTGCCATTACATATCACTTCCTCACAGACAGGGGGATGATGGATGTCATTCGGACTAACTGCCACTTCCTTCCTTCCCTTGTTTCCTGTTGTAAGACACGCAGAGTGATAAGGAGGGTTGTTCCTTCTGCAGTTTGCAGTATTGTGGTTACTCATTTTACAAGATTTACACCACTTTCTTTCCTTTCTTGAAGATTTATTATCTGATCCTAGAGGGTTTTTGTCTTTATAATCAGTTCTGTGTTTGTTCTTGTTGGAATTGTCCTTATGTTCGTAGTTGGTGTAGTTTTGTGGAGGTTTGAAGTTCTCACACTCTGCTTCTTCTTATTTCTTGATACTTCTGACTGAGCTGCTTGATATCTCTCAGCCATCGTTAAAATATCTTCCAATCTCTCTGCTCCTTGCTCCATGAGAAATTTCCTCATTTCTTGAGGCATGGATTCTCTCGTTTGTTCCATCGTGATCATTTCTTTTAAATTTTGACATTTTCCTAATCTAATCAGTTTTGTCAGATATGTTTCCAATCTGGCAGAAAACTGGTGGTAGTTTTCTCCAGGAAGTAGCTTAGCAGTTCGGAATCTCTTTCTATAAGATTGAGAATTCTTTTCGTACCTGACCAGTAAAGCTTGTTTTAAGATTTCATAATTTTCCTGGTTTTTCCTTTGAGAGTTTTAAAAAAACATCGTATGAAACTCCCCTCAATCCCCGAGATAGCATAAGGCTCCATTTTTCCTTTTCCAATCCATAGGTAGAAGCCAATCTCTCATATCTATCCAGGTACGACTCAATGGCTTCCTCCTTTTCAATAAATGGATCCAGGTGGAAACTCATGGCTCCATTTGCCGTGCTCTGGTTGGAGCTACTCTCAGAGTGAGGTGAGCTATCACCATGATTTCTTGCTGCTCCTGGAGTTCAAGTTTCCTTAAACTTAACTCACGAGCTCTTTGCAACCTTCTTTCTTCAGCTTCTCTTTCTGCTTCTAATCTTTTGGCTTCTCTCTCTCTCTCCCTGCTTCTAATCTTTTAGCTTATCTCTCTGCTCCTAAGCTTTTGGCTTCTCTCTCTGCTTCTAAGCTTTTGGCTTCTCACTCAGCTTCTCTTTCTGCATATAATCTTCTGCCTTCTCTCTCTGCTTGTAGTTTTCTTTCCTCTCTGTCCATATGTTTGTTTGTCAACTTCCATTGTGACATACTGGATAAGATCACTACCTGACATGCCTAGTACTTTTCCCATCTGCATGATCGCAGTCCTAAACTTCACCATTTCAGCCATGATGCTTACTTACCAGAGGGTATATAATTTTACCTTCACTAACCAACTAACTTAATTAAAATTAATTATTTACTTTGAACAAAACAAATCCTTAAAACCTTGTGAGCGTCACCTATTTACTTGGTCTTCAGTAGTACTATTACTATGAAAAAATTTCTATGTTTTAGAATTTTTCAAACAAATTTCTTGTCCAAACTATTTGTGGCTCAAGATAGAAGAATACATAGATAGTAATAATAATAATAAATTCTTTAAGCGCCAAACACGGCGCATAAGGCAGAAACCAGTGCTCTCCAGGTTGTTCGTTGTGACGCCACTCCTCTTAGCTCTTGCACATTATTTAGGCCCAACGTTCTTCCTTCTCTTATTATTGTTCTTCTGAGTGTTTCTTTTGGTCTTCCTTTTTTCCGCTTACCCTCAGGAACCCAAGTGAGCGCCTGTAGTGGTATTCTGTTGTTTTGCATTCGTAGGACATGACCGATATATGACCATCGTCTTTTCCTTATATAGTCGGAGACATATTTCTGCCTAGAGTCTTCTCTTATTTGTCGATTAGTCTTGAATTCTTTCCAACTGATGTTCATGAGTTTTCTAAGACATTTGTTCTCGAATGTATTCAGCTTGTTCTCCAATGATTTTGTTATTTTCCAACTCTCACAGCCGTATGTTAACACTGAGATAACATTTGAATTAAACAGACGAAGCTTGGTATGTATATTCAATGATCGTAATTTCCAAATGTTAGATAATCTATTGAAGGCGCTAGCTGCCAAAGCAATTCTAGTATGGATTTCTCTTGTTGTGTCGCCATCCTGAGTCATTTTACTGCCTAAATAATTGAAACTTTCAACTTTCTGTAGTTTTTTCCCGTTCAAGATGATATCAAAGGTCTCGTTAGAAAAGTTCATAGCTTTAGTTTTAGAGGCATTTATTTGGAGACCAATTTTAACCGAGAGATGACACAAATTATTTATTGCTTCTTGGGATTGTCTTGGTGTTGAACTTAAGAATGCTACATCATCTGCGAAATCCAGGTCCCCCAGGAATTTTCCATTTGTCCATTTTATACCCAATTTTATACCATAGATAGTGGCTCAGGATAAAAAAATAATATCCCGGGAAAGAGCCCCCAGTGTAGCAAAAAGTTTTTCTGATGTGATGACGATGGTAGAGAAGAAGTAGAATTTCTCTCCAAAAAGTATTAAGTCCCAGTGCCAGAGACGTACACAGGTATCACAATTGAGTTACGGCTGTGAATACTCTGAGCTGGACAATAGACATAGGCTTCAGAAATATACTGCGCCACTTTCGCTATAGTAACCTTATGTGGCCGTGATGGTGTGGTTGATGTTCGTTTTGGTAGTTGTTTGTATAGCGTGACTCGTCTCACTACCCAAAACAGTAGGTAGCTAGGTGTTGATGATGTCAGCTTAGTATAGCTCTTGATGATAGTACATCACACGAAGATACAATTGATTAATGGAGAACCTCTACTGTAAAACACTGCACTCAACCCGGAGTAAATAACAAAGATGGTGTTTTATTTACAGTAGTCATCTAACAAAGACCAAAATCAAAATCTGTCGAAAATGTACTCATGCCCAACCTTCCATCTGGGCGGGTCTTCTTCACTATGTGCAAAAATATTCATTAACAAAACTTGGTAATAATTTTCCTCTCACTCATTTTCTTCCTGTTATAGTCTGACGCAGCTTTCCTAGCTCGTATCAGAATTTATGTTCTCTGGTTTTATTTACTGCACATGATGAGTTATGTTAGGTCGGGTGGAACTAGTTTTGAGGTATTTACTGTATAAACTGTTGTAACCACCTGGGCTGTTTATTTATCTCAAATAGTCAACTGCTCACAGCTCTGACCTTAGCTACTGTCTATCTGCTTTTCATCTTATTCAACATACCTGTTGTCTTGGGAAAAAAACCTTGACGACTTGTTAACATAAATTTTGTTATGGCGACTTCATCTTTCTTGCCTTCATCTACTTCTATTTTTTAAGTGGCCTTTGAGCATCTTGCAGGTTCGGCAAAACCACTCGATATCAGCCTGTAACCACAATAACCAACCACATCCAGTGGCTTGTTCGCCAGAGTCATGAACCATCCAGAACCTAGCTCGCCACAGTACAAAATCTTTCTGTCTAGCAAACTTGTTTTTTCCCCCTCGCATGAGGTCGCATTTTTTTTTTCTCGCATGAGGTCGCATTGGCACACGCCCGACCCCGGCCCTGGTCAAGACACATGTCCTAACACAAAAAGACCCAATGACAACATGTGTCACTGTAGTGATCTTCTGTGTTCTCACACAAAGGACCTACATTCGTCACGCGTGAGAAACGCGCGTCAAGAAACGCTCATGTGTAAGCGGCCTTAGGTCTGATGTATATCCGCTGAGCGCGTTCAAAATCAAACTGACTAATCCCCGATTAAACATTTTTCTCGTTCTCTCCTAAAATGTGTTCCCCTACCACAACTTTCTCGTGCGTATTTTTTTCTTGCTCGCTACCAAAACTTACAAGGGACGTAATTCCAAGTTATCTCCCTTTGCTGAGTACACTTAACCCCCATACAATCTTCTTTAATTACACATAAGGGAGGGAAACCCGAGGCCTGTAAACAGTAAATTAATATGAAACAAATATAAAGGTATGTTATCAGGCACTCGCAGGAAATAAAGAAGTAGAAACCAGACAACAGAAAAACAACAGACATGAGTGGCTTACCCAGGATTTGAACACTGGACCTTCTGTGCGACAACCCCGCCTAGCCATGCAAGCGAATCACACTATCCGCCCTGCCATCTACGCATCATAAAAAAAAATGATGTTTCAATGGCAGGTCAACAGTGCGAACCACAATACACGACACCAGAAGTCCACCATGGGCAGTTCAGCCTATTAATGACGCAATCTTCTTTTATCCTTATTGCAAAATCATTAAATGCAAATTAGTTCCACTATAATTTGGAATTCACTTGATATGCTTAACTCTAAAACAACCATTACTTCTCCCACAAGGGATCCACAGATTTACCTCCCTTTCACCAAAGCACTCCTCTACTCATATCACTTCCCTTTAACAAAGTCGAGCAGTCTTTCAACAACCTCATTCATTTCTCTCAAACCATTTTCCTGCACTCACCTTCGAGCTACCAAAACCCAAACTACCGTTCATACCTATGTTATAATATAATTAAATTAGAAAAAGTAACTCTAATTTTAACAGTTAAAAATTTACCAAGTCAAATAAGTACAATTTCATAATTTATTATGTACATCTATCTAGCTTTGTAATGAGAAATGGGTGTTGGAAGCTGGTAAAATGTATGATTATTTATATTTACAAATTAAAATAAATAATTGTAAAAAAGTCTTGGATGTATCTTCCAATGAAATTATAAAGACTGCTACAGTAGTTTTGGTATCTCTTGCCATCTAGTCTCTAGCTTTTCTCATCATTGACTATCGCTATTGAACGCTCATAGTGTTTGTAGGATTGGATACACATAAACTCATCTTGCATTACGCCACGTCTGTTCGAGGTTCCTGCGACACACTGGTAATCAAGAAGACTTTCCCTCAGCCCGCCCTATAACTACGGGGGACTAAGTTGTTGAAGATTGTTTGACCACTAGGCTCCAGTTAGCAGGATTAAAGGTCCTCAAGTCTTTACTTTATACTGGATCACGAACTCAATCATGACCTCGATCAGGAACGATCATAAACTCGATCAGGAACGATCATAAACTCGATCAGGAACGATCATAAAACCTGGAACAAAAGGTAATATGTGGTCATGGTGTTCCAACAAGCTCATCAATCACTGATGTTCATGAGGCGACCATGTCTTCAGTGTTTGTATATAAATGAATAATACATGGTAGTATGTTACTGAGATAGCATGATAAGATAGTGTCTACTGTGCAGAAGATAACAAAATACATGAACAAAGCACATGATATGATACATGGGTATGATATAACCTTTGCCTTCCACTTAGGGAGCCAAGACACTTATGCTTGCTGGTATGTCGTAAGCTTCCAGGCAAGAAATAGCCATGATATATTTGGCTAACTAATTAATTGTTATGCTTCCTGACAGTGTCTGTTAAGGTTATCTTTGGTTAGCGTCACTGGCTTTCTGTTTACCATTGTTATTATGTCTGATACAATCAAATCGTAAACAAAATCTGAAATAAAGTGATATTAGTCACACAGAAATCTTTAATAAACTTACATACCTTCTAGGATTAATAAGCGCACAGTGAGGCTGTATTTGATGAAGTATATCTGCTCTGCATGCAGCGTGAAAAAACTGTTCTTGCAAATACTGTCTTCCAGTCTCTCACTCTGGCGTCTGGATTTTGTGTGTGTGATTTTAAACGGGCCGCTCTGTCCTTATTTTTGGGCGACTCTCCAGTACGAGAAAGCAGTTTAATCTCTTGGTTTGAGACGATCTATGCTTTTTCTGTACTTGTTTTCTCTTCTTTTCACTACACACTTATATCTTTCCTTCCGTCCTAGGTATCTTTTCATTTTCCCCATATGAAGCTTTCATTCTATCCAAATTTTATCGAAATCCGTTGAGGTATGTAGTTATAATAAATTTTTAAAGATCATGAGCTAACTTTTAACAGATGTGATGACGATGAAAAATATTAATTTTTTTTAAAACTACTTACACTTGAATAATGTCCTCTAGGATATTACTCATATTTTATCTCCTAATGTAAATTATTATAGTTTTAATATCTTTTAACCAGGCATGCTCTTGTAGCTTTAGATTTTCTTTCCTGTCAATGCAAATTTTAAAGATCGGCCATGTTTCATATACTCTATCCTTTCAACACTTTCTCAATGCTGTTTGGCTAGTGAAACACGCAATATTTCAGTCCACGGTCACTTCAAAGCAAAACCCCCTGCGTTGTCCCTGCACTCTGCACTCTTATCGCTGTGTGTCGCGTTACACATTTGCTTACAAACAAAGCAAGTGGTACCAAATCTTGTTACATACACACTACTCTAAAGTGAGCAGTTTACTGTAACTTGATTCTTGCACACACACAAAAATCAGTTTACTTGCTATAAGCACTATCTGTTTTAACAGAAAGAAATGTTTCTATTTTAAAAACAGACAATGAAATGAAAAGAAAAAAAGAAAAAAAAACAATTAACATCTAAACGTGACAGTTAAAGTTCCACGCTGATACTCAGCTATGTGAGATTGTCTTTTATCTCAGAACAAAGAACACTAACATGCTTGCGAAGACAACGCGTCAGGTCGAGTGTAGTCCAGTCTTTCCAACTGTCCAGTTTTGTTTTTTTGTTTTTTTTTTTAATATAAACTTTTGCCTCGTTTTGGCGAGGCGCGTCCCGTTCAACCTAGTCGGTTATATTAGGGCGCATGTCCAAACATAAAAGACCCTTAAGTCTGGTTTAAGGGTAACTAAATATTACCTGTCCATAAATAAGTATTAGACAGACATAAAGGTATGTTTTCAGGCACTCGTAAGAAATAAAAAAGTAGAACACTAGACAACAGAAAAACAACAGACGTGAGTGGTTTACCCATGTTCGAGCCCCGGACCTTCCGTGCGACAACACCGCCTAGCTATGCAAGCGAATAACACTATCCTCCCGGCCAGCTAGGCATCACCAAAAAATGATGCTTTGATGACCGGTCACTAGTGCGAAACGCAAGACAGAACACCGGAAGTTTACAATGGGCAGCTTATCCTATTAATGAAGCAATCACTTCTGTCATTCCCCAATTATACAGTATAGGTCAGTCCACACAAGACCACTCACGTCTGTTGTTTTTCTGTTGTCTAGTGTTCTACTTCTTTATTTCTTACGAGTGCCTGAAAACATACCTTTATGTTTGTCTAATATTTATTTACTGTTTACAGGCCTCGGGTTTCAATTATTTATGTGTTATAAATGTTTATTACCTCTCCAGTGGTGTCTGTTGTGCAGTTAGTGGCTGGCGTGTCTGTCGTGTGGGGAGTGGGGGGATACATTTGGTCATAAAGATTAGCGTGGGAGGTGGGCTTAAGTGTAGCTTTTCTAGATACATGAATGTCAGCTGAGGATGGTGATTGATGGTTATGAGCGGCTGTGTCTGGGTTTAATGAGTTAAGTGTATAATTTGTGTCCCTGGTGGATGAATGTGTGTGTTCCTGGTGTGTCCTCTGAGGAAACTTTGAATTTTTGGCTAGTTAGGTGGTCCCTAGTTTAGCAGTATGCACCTGATCTCTGTATAGCAGTTTATATATATATATATATATATATATATATATATATATATATATATATATATATATATATATATATATATATATATATATATATATATATGAAAGACGTGTTATGTTTTGAACAAAAAGTGTATAAAGCACCCTGTTGTTAATATCGACAGTGTGGTGCGCTGTACCATAGCTGGGTAGAATTATAGACGAAATATATGTGGATGTGTTGGGAAATTTTTGTTTTATGGTGCCAATCATTCTGGAGATGTCAGATAGGTTACGAATGTGTCCATTTGTGCTGTCGTTTATCCCTACGTGTATTGTTGTTTTCTTTATGTTGGTGTTTGTGTTGAGACGGCTTATTTCATTGGTAACTCTTACTATTCCGACTCCGGGTAATGGTATAACAGTGACTATTTCTCCTGGCGTTGTTGACATTCGATCGCTGTGAATGCCATTTAGCAATGAGTACCCGATAATGTTAGTTGTGTTGTGAGGAATGTGACGATCATGATGTGGTTGGGGTCGTGTGCAACGGCGTTGTTGATGCCATTGCTGTTGTCTTGCAGTAGGTGGTCAGCGGAATCTTGTGTCGAGTGACATGGGAGTTTCTGTATCCTGGCATCTCCTTCTGAGGTTGCTGGTTCGGAATCTGCTTGTGTAGATGAGTTTGATGGATTTCCAAGTCGATTGCTAATTTTTACCTCAATTGGGAATGTTTTATTTGGTCCTAATCTTCTTCCTACACTGCTGCTAATGTCCTTATGGTTTGTAACGTTATGGTGCTGTCCTGGGCATGCTTTATTTCGGGAAATGTGTGTTGGAGAAGGGGTGGGTAAGTTAGGTGGTGTATCTGTATGAGTTGCTTCTCGTGGGCTGTCAGTCACCTTCCCATTTTCCTTTATCTCATTACTTGAAATAGATAGGTGGTCTAGGTGATGAACCAACCTTGTGTTTTCTCTGCGGAGAGTTAAAACTTCACGTCTCAGTGTTTCATGTTCTGTTTTCAGTGAGCTTTCTATACCCTGCTTGAACTTCTCAATCACGTTTTTCAGAAACCTTTCAATGATAGTTTCCAGCTCCTGACAGAAGTGTTTCTCTGTTCGTTGGTTTAGTTGTTCCCTATCACACTCGTTTGTTAGTGGATATTTTGTGGAGCATGAGTAGACATCAGCGCTATGGACAGGCACTTTTGTTTGAAAAGTAGCTGTCTCTGGGAGGCAGGATGGTGTCACAGATGTAAATAGTGCAGCAGTCATCATCCACTTTTGCCCCTCCTCATTTAGTTTATAATTTTTGTTTGTTACATGAACGAAGGATTCACCAGTGCAAATAACATGTGAGCCATCTGGCAATTAAGCCCTAGCTGAAACAGAGAACGAAGCGCGGAGCATGGCGTAATAGATTCTTTGATCAGAGGAACACGAAGTTATGTCTGAGACGGACCTTGGATTGTTAAACTTTCAGGAGAATTAATTGCGTTGCTGATATTCGGCAAGGTGAAGATGATGAAAGTCAAGACAGAGAGGGTGTCGGCGGCAGAGGTGGTAAAATTACCTCTGATCAAGAATAAACGGCAAATTGGCTCGGGTCTGGCAGTAGATGATACTTTCGAATTTATGAGCAATAGAACGGAATTTATCAATATATACCATGTCTCTCCGATAGCCAGGACCAGTTGTTCAGAAATCTATCTGAAATACACTAGCTCGTAATTTTAAGATTTCTCGTACAGAGTGAAAATTACTAGATTTTCGTGGAGTGTTTCATTTTTCTGATTGCGGTAATTTATATACTAGCTTTTACGTGATTTAGTGTGTTTAAAGTTTCATTATATTTCACTGAGATCTTCTGTGCTAATTAAATAACTTATAGCTAAATCCTTTTCAGCCATGAAGTGAATTTAATTACTCGCTATTTTCCCAGTAAGAGATGTTTTTTAAATTGACAGTACATACATTAAATAACTCTCTACTGAACATATATGTTATTTACTTCCACCCACTTTATCTAATTTAAAAACGACTACCGCTCATAGCACGCGTTAAAAGAGAAGAACGATAGGATAAGCTAGACACGTGTGTTTTAAATCTCATTTATATTAGAATTAGTGAAGAAGTCCTATTTTAACACGTGTTAGATATGATATTGATTAAATTGCTTTAATGTTTATAATTTCTTTTCCTAAATATAGGTTGATCAAACCTGAGTACTAGCGGTTTTTTTCTTATGGCCATATGAACTTTTGATCATACGAACTTATAATATTATAAGCATCCAAGAATATTTAATGTTGATGAGCTTCTTGCTGTGGCATGTGCGGTCCACGTTTCCTCATTTTTTTAATGAGAGAAACCTGAATAGAACCATTATAATAGAAACTGAGACAGAACTATTACCAGATTTACTTATATCAATCTCATCAGCCAGCTGTGGCGAAATATATTGTCAGCAACATTTGTGTAACTTAAACCTAGCAGTTCAGCCACCAGTGGCGAGACAACCCAGGAACCAATAAATATATATATATATATATATATATATATATATATATATATAATATATATATATATATATATATATATATATATATATATATATATATATATATGTTCTATTTATCCTACACCCGCGATCACCACGCATTAAAACTTACTCCAACCAAGTGAAGGCATAGATAACACTGACTAACAAAAAAAAACTTTTTTTTTCTTTCTCTAACATTTCTATGTTTTTCTTGTCAATTTGAATGCGCTGTTTTTTAATCTGCAAACCGTTTTTCTCTATCAGGTCGGGATCTCTAGAAATACGCAATTGAAGTTTTTTAACAACGCATACAGTATTACAACATCATTCGTACAAGAAGTATAACAGTTATGTAGGCTTGAATTTCTTTGCAGTCGACTTTCGTCGGTGAATGGCATGTGGTACATCGCGATGAAGCATCCAACAATAATCGGCAAGCATGGTCACACTCCACCATCCTTGATAACGTGACTCCATTACGGCGATATCTTGATGGAATCGTTCTCCATGTTCATCGCTGAATTCGCCAAGGTTGTCAGGGAAAAAGTCAAGATGCGAATCGAGCAAATGGATTTTGAGGGACATGATACAACCCATAATTCTGTATGCATCTATGCACTGCTTAACAATATGCAACATAGTCGACAGATTTGTGATTTTCCAGAAAGTTATCGACGATCGATTTGAATGCCATCCATGCGCGAAGTTCACTACCATGTAACAAGTTCTCGAATTGTTTGTCTGCAATAACTTTCCTAATCTGAGGTCCTACAAAGATACCTTCCTTATCTTTGCATCGCTAACTTGCGGAAACTTTTCTCGAAGATAAGTGAAAGCTTTGCTCGTTTTATCTAACGCTTTTACAAAATTCTTCATGAGCCCCAACTTTATATGTAACAGTGGTAAAATGAAGCTGTCTTTGTTAACTAATGGCTCGCGTATTACATTTTTATGCCCGAGCTGCATACGATCCCGGATAGGCCACACCTTTCTTGCATAATGTTCCTGTCTGTTGCGGCTGTCCCATTCACATCGGAAGCAACAAAATTTAGTATACCCAGTCTGCATGCCCGTGAGAATTGCAATGACCTTTAGGTCTCCACAAATCCGCCATTGGTAGTCATTGTACTTTTTTTTTTCCAAACGTATAGCCATATTGTCATAAGTTTATTTCATATGAACAGAGTAGGCGACTGGAATTGATGAAAAAAAAAATTTATGTTATGCAATGACACGGCTTTTAGACTAGTCTTGGAAGAATCGATGAAAAATCGCCATTAGTTGATTATGTGCTCATGACCGTTTACATCTTTGCAATAGCAAATGTCATCACCCATCTCAAAGTATTGAACAAGTTCTCTGTGTCTATGACGAAATTTAGATATTGGAGTATTGGGCGCTAAAAGATTTCATTCTTTGAGTCGCGAACCGAGTAATTCCGCTTGTCCTTTGGTAAGAGCGAGATCACGTATTAGATCTGAAAGTTCTGAATGGTTAATTAAGTAAACACCATCATTCACCGGTATGTAATCTGAGTCAGAATTAGTTTCTAAAGCAGGTAAACTATCACTTTCTGATGGTTCATTTACGTCCAACGGATATTGTTCTGGTGGTACTTGGATCGGACACGTGATTGGATCATGAGGCACTGGTTTCGAAACCGATTCAATATTTGGATAAACCACAGACTTTCTAGTTTTAAAAGTGAAACCATGGATATTTGTCAAGCAGAAGTAACAATCAGTAGTGTGATTTGTATGTTCACGCCAAATTACTGGCACTCCAAAAGGCATCGACTTATGCTTCGGCGATTTTCATAACCAACCTGCCAATGTATCGAACAAACTGCATTTGGCTGCGAAGATTTATTTGCATCATCAACTTTCGAATCGAAATAAAGTTCATATGCTTTCTTTAGTAATGGTGTAAAGTTTTTTCTGGTCAACACGATCGGTATAATATCCGCACACGTAACAGAACAGATCAGCCGAATTTCTACAACTTCTAGAAGCCATATTTTGCTCATAATTATTTCAAAATACAGTAACTATTTGAAAAATCGCGTAACATATGTCATGCATCTTTTAGCAGTATAAAAAGTAGAATTATGTTGCTTTTTATTAATTTTTAATAAGCTATATAGTAAAAATGAAACGGTGCAAATAACGGTTTCCCAAAAATATATTTATTCACAAATATCTTAAGAACCCGACGTGATAGAGATAAACGGATTTCAGATTTGAAATCAGCGCAAGAAACTGACCTAAGAACACTTATTCTTATATAAGAAAGAAAAATGTTGTTTGTCAGTGTAACTTATTGTATCCAGGAGAAATTAAATCACCGACTCTAGCGACTACCGTGAAATTTGCAGTCTGCAACTATGGCTAGTCTGGGGCTGGATTCGGCAAAACTTACATTTGACACTAAATAGTCTTATTTCTTATTAGCATATTTCCTTGGAATGCCTGAGACAACTACTGGGGTAAGCAAAAGTGTGACAGTGGCCACTGTGTTTATGTGAATTGAATGAACAGAGAAAGAAACTTATGTCTTTGTTAACATCATATAATTATACGGTTTCTTCTTTCTTTTTATTTATCTCAATATTCTGATTAGTCACGGGATAGTTTACATTTGGAACATATTCTTTTCCCGTCCTGACTATTTCATAGCTTAATGCTACCGTTTGATCTCTTGGGTAAATTAACTTCTGTTGGGGCTGTCTTTTCTTTTCCTTTACCAGAGGAGGAGAACCTATTTGATTAATTTCTTCTTCTGCAATTATTTCTGTAAAACCATGATCTAGTGATGTATATGCTTATTGTTGTGATCTTCTATGGATAACACATTTTATTAAACCTTTAGTTATTGTGCCGGTCAACCCCTATATCCAGCATATCCATAACCATTATATGTTATTCATAGTTTGTTTTCACGTTCGTGCGTAAATGTCACAGAATTGTGTGCATGAGTGCAGTGTAACTTGTATTTTCGTACAGGGAGAGAAAGTGCGTCTGATATAAATATCGTCGTCCAGATAGGCTGGAATAGATAAATTATTCTATCCAGAGACTGTCCTTTCTCTTACACGAACACCTCGTGAGAAAACTACTACTTACTCCTTAGTTTCACATTGTCATCACTATCACGTCTGCTCAGACGGGACTATAAACATCTATTACCTATCTGAAATTCAATCCACAACATTAATGTGAGCACGTCCGTGGGATTTGAATCTAGTTCAGAAGACGCTACGGCCTAATCGTCGCTCATCGCGAGACTGAACTCTAGTCTGAGTCTAGATAAATGTCTAAGTCTTATATGTAATCTGAATTTTCATCTAGATAGAGTGTTTTTTGTGAGTTTGTCGTGTGAGTTAAGGTATAAAAATAATTACTCCCTGGACAACGATCTTAGTATCTGGGTGTTTGACCACACACATATAGGACTGGTTTTCTTTCCACAGCATCATAGAGTTACGAGCAAATGGTTCTGAGTATAATCTGTGTCAGATATATGAGATATATGGTAATTTTATTTAAAGCCGCTAGTACGCGTGATTGTTTAACAATCACTAGGTTTTTTTGAAGCAGCAGGGTTTGGGCTTAAGCAAAAGACCGCTTTCTGACTTCAATGTCAAGTTAATAACATCCCTTACTCTTAACTGACTTCTAGAGTGGGTGAGGAACAGATTTATCCTGACCTTAGTCGACACATGCACTATGTAGGCTGAAGCTATACCGCTAACATGCACGTATTCCAAGCATGTCGCAGAAGCCATAGTGCAAATAAATTTTCACGCGGTTGGGATTTCCACAACAGGTTTTGACGGATAACGGATGCCAATATCGTAGCCTGTTGACGGAGGAGATCGTTAAGATCTTGAGGAACCAGCACATCTACACAAGCCCTTATAATCCGGCCAGAAGTGGGTTAGTAGAACGTGTTAACGGAAGCCTCACCATGATGTTAAGTAAACTGGGACAAGAGAAACCTGAAGATTGGGACCTTTACATTCCAGAAGCGTTATTCGCCTACAGTCCAACATGTCTCCACAGGATTTCCCCCAGCTACTCTTTTATTCGGCAGACCTATTAAGGGGCCGTTAGAAGCCTTACTGTGGTCATTGACGGACCAGAAGACCGACGAGACAGTCGTCTCAGCCAGCAAGTATGTATCAGAACTTAAGGAAAGGTAACACATAGGATGGGATCTAGCTACAACGAACCGTAAGAAAGTACGCGCAAAGCATGCTAAACGATACAAGAAAGCTGCGAAAAAAAGAGAATTGCAACCAGGAGAGAAAGTTTTGTTGCTACTCCCAACCGGGAACAACAAACTACGTATCGGATGGCAAGGGCCGTTTACCGTCCTTAAAAAGATCTCAAGGGGTAACTACCAGATCTGTATTAACGGAAAGGAGAAGGTCTACTATGAAAAACTGTTAAAGAAGTACTTGGAAAGACCGGTGCCGTCTTCCGAACATCTCCTGGCGGTCGGCATAACTACCGAGGATGACGAAGATGACGATAGTCGCAGGGAATTACCACTGCAAACACACGGAATCTTTCAACGATGTCAAACTCGGCGACACTCTTTCAAACGCACAAGGAATACATATCCCAGGAGTAGAAACTGGAGCAGTGAGGAAGAAAGGGAATATGAGCTCAATCACTCGAAAGATACGGATAACGGCAGCGCTATTTTCATAGAGGAGACACAAAGGGTTTTATGTCTTCAAGCCCGGACGAAATGTCACAATGGAAATAATGCAGCAGTCATCATCCACTTTTGCACCTCTTCATGTAGTTTATAATTTTTTTTGGCTACATGAACGAAGGATTCACCAGTGCAATTAACACGTGAGCCATCTGGCAATTAAGCCCTAGCTGAAACAGAGAGCGAAGCGCGGAGCATGGCGTAATAGATTCTTTGATCAGAGGAACACGATATTAAGTCTGAGACGGACCTTGGACTGTAAAACTTTCAGGAGAATTAATTGCGTTGCTGATATTCGGCAAGGTGAAGATGATGAAAGTCAAGCTAGAGAGGGTGTCGGCGGCAGAGGTGTTAAAATTACCTCTGATCAAGAATCGAACGGCAAATTGGTTCAGGTCTGGCAGTAGGTGTTACTTTCGCATTTAAGAGCAATAGAACGGAATTTATCAGTATATACCACGTCTCTCCGATAGCCAGGACCAGTTGTTCATAAATCTATCTGAAATACACTAGCTCGTAATCTTAAGATTTCTCGTACTGAGTGAAAATTACTAGATTTTCGTGGAGCGTTTCATTTTTCTGATTGCGTTAATTTATATACTAGCTTTTACGTGATTTAGTGTGTTTAAAGTTTCATTATATTTCACTGAGATTTCCTGTGCTAATTAAATAACTTATCGCTAAAATCCTTTTTTTCTTCTTCTTCTTTCGTTGGCTTGAAATATATTGTCTATATCTGCAATGTTGTTTCTTGTATAAAACTTCACTGTCTTTTGTAGTTCATACAGAGGTCCATATAGTTTTGCTTCCAGTGTTGTTTCTCTGGGCCATTGCTGCTACCCTGTTTCCGTTTCGTGACTACTATGTTTTGTATGCTTCTCTTGTTTCATATCTTTACATTTGTTCATTATGCCTTACTTTTTCCATCTGCGTGTATCGCTCATTTTGTATTCTTTCTTATCATCGTCTGTTTTTGTAGTACCTATTACTATATGTAATTCTTGTCTTTGTCACCTGTAGGTGGCTGACGAAGGGTAAATCCCGATACGTCCCTTGTCTGATGTGAACTGTTATTTGTAAAACTGATTCAATACCGTTTTATTAGTTTATAAACTTATGTTTATCTGGGCCAGTGGGTTTGCCTCAATATGTCATATTCGGGCAATCTTGAAGTACATGGTCTGCAGTCTGGGGTGCCTGTCCCACACGTACACATGGCTGAATTGCCTCGCTAAAATCCTTTTCAGCCATGAAGTGAATTTAATTACTCGCTATTTTCCCCCCAGTAAGAGATGTTTTTAAATTGACAATGGATGGGTTTGAAAAAAAAATCGAAAAAAGGTGATTCGTCTTACGAGGACAAAAGACAAAGAAAATAGTCTACGTTACGGCCACAAGGCCTTCGTCAGGAAAGGAAAGAAAGTAAAGGCTAGATAGGACACATAAAAACTAAATAAAATAAAAACTGGGTACTTCCCTGAAGGCAAGAACCGAAATTCTATCAAAATCGCTGTCTGTTGATGACCGCGTGGCTGAACAGAAAGCGACTTCCGCCGCCGGATGTACACAATGCATACTAAGAAACTAAAAAACGAAACCGGACAATAAACTACCCAACGTGATAAAAGTGGGGACTGGAAATAGAAGAGGACAGAATGAGTGGGAGATAAATAAATATGAAATAAAAAATAAATAAATAAATAAATAAATAAATAAATAAATAAATGTATATGGCATACAAATAGAAGAATAGGATAAGAGTGAAAAGAGTAAAATAGAGCAAGAGAGGAGAGGGACCTCAGACAAAGGTGTGAAAAGTGTTGAGACCAGCTGGTTTTAGACACCCCAATGCGGTGGATAAGACGGTTCTCATGCTGTTCTCGGCTGGCAGTGTCAGAGGAGCAGGATCGGATCGCTGTGACCTGGATGTCTTCCTTACTTTCACATTGTCATCACTATCACGTCTGCTCAGACGGGGCTATAAACATCTATTACCTATCTGAAATTCCACCCACGACAGATGGCACAGCAACATTCAATACAGCAATAAACGGTAGACAGCATTACAATGATGAGTCAGATGCAGGTTATATTTCATAGTGCTGTAAATGTAGTCAGGTGAAAAACTCCATCCTTTTCTATAACAGCCAGGAGATAACCAGATGTATGAGATCATTTCACTCTCCTTAGTTTGACTTCAGCAAGACAGACACGTCTGCCGAAGTATAAATAATGTCCTCAAAAATATCCTCTAGATAATAAAGGTTTTCTAAACCTAGTTCATTTAACAAAGTAGCAAGTAATGGTCCTTGGTACATGCATCAACCGATGCAGTACAATGCAGCGACATGTGAGCTGGGAAAGAACATCTCGTGACGACGACTTTCGGACAGGCTATGAATCGAAATCGCTCACGACCCAAAATCGATAGAGTTAATGAAAAAGTCAATTTACCTTGCTTTCATGAAATACACAGAAATATCACGCCTCCCGACATGTGGGAAAACACTAGAGGTATTATCTCGACTAAACGAAATATCCATAAGAGGACTACACATCCCTGACAGAACAAAAAAAAGCGGAGATCCCCTCTTCAACGAGGCATCTCTTTCGCCATTCCAAATCGCTCACTCCCACTAGTGTGGGCGGAAACCGATCGACCAAACAACAAGACAAGTCATGCGCAGTCCAGCGCAAAAATGACCACAGCTCAAAAGTTAACTGCATTCGATACCAACGCGAGAAGACAAATGCTTACCGAGAAAAGTGACTATAAATTTCAAGCAGTTGTTGCCCTTGCGTTATAAAACAGATATTGAAATAAAACGATGTTGCGAGAATTTATCACGCAACATATCACCACCTCCTCCCGATAAAAAAAAAAATGTGGAACATATTTTTTTTTTTTCAATATCAAAGAGCAAGCGATAAGCGGCTCAAAACGCACGAATTATGCGCTGATAATTAATTAAATTGCCAAACAATAGGCTAATTATAGAGTGTCTGGTGAGGATATACCTCAACAGAAAAATAAATATGTCTCAAAAAATATTCACATCGGGGAGGTGTCACCAACACACATCACGTTAGCATGTAAACACAATATACGTATGCAAGTTACTATAATCATCATTAAACAGCATACTCTAATATTGTCTTTAAAAATGGATGTACAAATCTGATAGGAAAATTTAAATAGTACATTCTTTGACATGTAATGACATAAGTACATAGTAAAGTTAAACTACATGACGATCCAGGACATATGCTCTGGTATTCCGAGGGTAAGTACACAATCTAGAACTCGTAAGGTAAGTCCTCAGCTCAACAATGACATTCTGAGAAAGTACAAGCAATATAATGCTAATTAATAACTAATATGCTTCATAAGGTACAATACATTATTAATAATTGTGGCTGTTTAGTAAACTAACGGCCCTTATATTAACTACTCAGTCCTCCTCTATCATCTTAAAAAACGAACAGAAGAAGATGACAACAAAGCACGATAGTGTGTACATATAAAGTAAGTACAGATGTGCTAATCTATTGTAGAAATATAGGTGTGTTATGACTCTGTAATATATAGAAATATAGGACAGAAGTATTAGTTGGAGTCATGTGGGCATCTAGACAAAATGTCAGCCATCACATTATCCGCACCACGGATAGCTCGTACCGTGAAGTGAAAAGGTTGAAGAGCTATAGCATATCGAGTGGATCTCGAACTCTTCAAATTCTTAGTCTGAATAGCTGTAAGAGCTTTCTGATCAGTCTCTAGAATGAAATGTGCGCCCAGGAGGAATCTTTGTAGCTTTAGAATTGACCAAACCATCGCTAACAACTCACGGTCTAAAACCGAGTAGTTCCTCTCTGCCGCATTTAGTTTTCTAGAAATGTACATAACAGGATGCAGAGTATTTGCATATTCTTGCATCAGTGCTGCTCCAATCCCAGTGGATGAAGCATCACTCCGAAGAACAAAAGTCCTATCAAGAGTAGGTAATCTTAAGATGGGAGGAGAAGAAAATATATTCTTGATTTGGTCTAGTGAAGATTGGCATTCTTCAGACCAACGGACCAGATTAGGCGAACCTTTCTTCAACAATGTTGAGAGAGGTGCCATGATCGAAGATAAATTTGGAATAAATCTCCCATAAAATTGAATTAAACCTAAGAGACTCCTAACTTGTTTCTTCGTTTTAGGAACAGAGATGTTCAGTATTTTGGAAGTATTGTGGTCTTCTGTCTTCAAGAGACCATGACCAACACGATGACCCAGGAAAGAGATTTCACCAAAACCAACAAAAGCTTTAGAAGGTTTTGCTGTCAAATTATTCTCACGTAGAGTGGACAGTAAGTCATATAACCCTAAATAGTGATCTTCCCAGGTATCACTGAAGAGACAGATGTCATCTAAGTATGCGATGACATCCGAACGATGTGACAGAATTCGACGCATCATGCGAACGAAAGTGGCAGGGGCGTTCATGAGACCAAAAGGCATAACATTCCATTGAAATAGACCCCTAGGTGTAGAAAAAGCAGTAAGAGGTTTGGCATGCTCTGCTAAAGGCACTTGCCAATAACCTTTAGACAAGTCAAGTTTAGTGAAGAATCTAGAATTAGAAAGTCTAATCAGTAGATCTTCTAACAAAGGCATCGGTTCAGCGTCGAACTTTGTGACCTGATTCAATTTGCGATAATCAACGCAAATTCGTATGTTCTTATCCTTCTTCCGGACAATAACCATGGAAGAAGAATATGGTGAAGTCGATGGTTCAATTATATTTACTTGAATCATTTCATCCAATTCCTTTTCCACTTGCGACTGAAAGTGTATAGGAATAGGATACGGCCTAACCCTAATTGGATTATTGTCGGTAAGAATTATGTCATGTTCTATGACATCTGTGTGTCCAGGAATGTCAGTGAGAACATCCTGAAATGTTTGTAACATCGACGAGACTTGTCGATGTTCGTCACCAGAAAGATTAGGAGAAACAGAAACGTTTTTCCAAGATTCCGTGGAATGTAATGGAACCACTGGAAGGGGAAGGTTGACATCAGAGAAGGTAGCTTCCTCATCCTGAATGACAGACAGGGATGAATAATGACCGTGAGGTGCAGGAGCATCATCCGTTGCCTGGAAAATAGGCAGCAAATAGTCCGTACGTTCGTGAAATTCCGAAAGCATGTTTATGTGGAAAGTTTTATGCTTTCCATCAATATCGACCACATAGTCAACATCGGAAATCCGAGAGACTATTGCATACGGACCTTTCCATGCAATAAGAAGTCTATTTTCCCTACTGGGGAGTAGGACGAATGCTTTGTCACCTGGACAAAGTTGTCGTAGACATCTATTCTTGTTAGCAAACTGCCTTGCCTTCTCTTTAGCAATTTCTGATGAAGCAGTTGCTAGCTTACATGCCTCAATGATCTTTTGTCTAAGAGCAATGACATACTCATATGAGGATTGAGTTTCATCGCTAATATCATCGGCAGTGATGAGATCGTGTAATAAAGACATAGGGCCGCGTGGACGCGCGCCAAAGACAAGTTCGAAGGGAGAAAATCCTGTGTGTTCATTAGGGACTTCTCTATAGGCAAAGAGAGCCGCGGGTAAAACCCTGTCCCAATCTTGAGGATGATCTTCAGTTATCTTACCAAGCAAAGTCTTGAGCGTTCTATTCAGACGCTCAACTAACCCATTAGACATAGGATGTAGATACTACTGAGAGATCGTTCAATATGTAAGGTAGACATTACCTGTGACATAGTGTCAGATATGAGTTGAGTGCCATGGTCTGACAATATTTCTCTGGGGAACCCCAAGCGAGAAAATATCAACCAAAGAGCATCTGCGATATCTGTAGTAGATATGCTCTTAAGAGGAATAGCCTCTGGCCAACGTGTGCACATATCGACACATGTAAGGATAAACTGATGTCCTCTGGCCGACTTGACCTTAAAAGGGCCAATAATATCTATGGCCATTTTCTGAAACGGCCGAATAGGAATGTCAGCAGCCTGGATAGGCGCAGCATGTCGTGGTCCTCTAGATTTGACCTCCTGACATACCTTGCATGATCGGCAGTAAATACGAATGTCCTTATTGACAAAAGGCCAAAAGAAAGCCGCAAGGACTCTCGACTTCGTACGGGCAAAACCCATATGTCCAGCACATTGCGAGTCATGAGCATGTTGTAATATTTGGACTCTCATGCTCTTGGGAACAAGAATTTGCGAATGTGCCGACGTAGTCGAATCTTGTACCATACGTACAAGTACGCCGTTTCTCATTGCAATCCAAGATTTTCTATTTGTATCCTGATTCGGATCACCTTTCTTCGCAAGAACGAAGAATTTTTTTTAAAGAAGGATCTTCTTCTTGCAATTTTATGAAAGAGTCACGAGTGATTACTAAGTGACTATCTTGGCTATCAACTTCATTATCACTATTCAGTGAAGTTTCGGGTGTTTGTAGAGCTTGTGCTCTTGTAACTACTGCATTTGTAGCTTGCATGTTATTATCTTCCCAAGCAGCAATCTGCTGTGGGGTACACTCCCTAACTCCATGAATACGACCAATAATAAGGTCCGCAATAGGATTAGGTAAGAGACAAGCATGCACATCTCCAGTAAAGAAAGGAGTGGCAATGCGAATTACAGCAGTAGGATATTTTTCTAGAGTGCCGCCATGTGACACATTTAATAACCCTTCCTGTAGCACAAGATGGATCTACAAGCGATTGTCTAACACCAATAGTGGTGCATCCGGAATCGAAAAGTAGTGAGACCGGAGTATCATTAACAAGACCCTTATGTAGAATTAAAGAACCCCTCCCGTCATGCGCAACAGCAGCAGGAAGAGCGGGAAGTGGGTGACCACAACTCAAAGTAGTTATGGTACCCGGTTCGAATAAAGTACTGCATTGGGGGCATTTGTTTGCTCTCTCAAAGTCAAAAGCAGAACCAGTGACAGCGTCAAAGTTTTTACTATCAACAACATGATTACAGGCTCCCTCAGTTTCCTGTTGTACAGCATTAGCCTGCTGATATCTCTTTTTTTTGTGTTGAGATCTACCCCGACTATTATTACCTCTGAAGTTATCAGAGTTATTATTATCTCTGCAGTTATTATTGTCTCTATTGTAATTGTTATCCTGGTTCGAATTCCAGTTTCCACGATTACTATCATGTTCACATTGATGCGAACATCTATTTGTTTGGTTCTGAGGTCTTCGGCAGGAATAACCTCTATTACCATATCCTCTTTTGAAATGCTTATAATTATTAGGGTGATAGTAACGAGTACTATCAGGTTGTCTCCAATTCTTCGAAGAAGAATCACCATGAAATTGATTTCCATGATTTTGACAGAAATTACCGCTACTCTTTCTATCAAAATTTTGTTGGAATCTACGAGCAAAGTTTTGACCATACGGAGCTGCCGAAGCAACTGGTAAACCTTCTTTCACCTTAGAGTTACCCATGGTTATGTGTGGGTGCGCAGTTACGTATTGGCAACAGAAATCTTCCATTTCTTTTATTGTTTTAGGTTTACGTTCATGAAGGAAAGCAAGGAAAGACTCATTGACAGACGACATGACTTTGTCTCTAAGTATTAAGTCCATAAGTCCTTCATAAGTTTTTTCCGTCTTAGATAGTTCAACCCATCGTGAGAAAGTAATGCGTATTCTTGCAATAAACTCGGAGAATTCAACTCCATTTTCAGGTAACATGTTTTTAAATTGTAGACGATAGCCGTCTTCGTTAAGCTGATATTTCTTTAACAAAGCGGCCCTGACAACCTCATAATTGTTCTTGTCAGGTTCATCCACCATATTTAATATACTTAGAGCTTTACCTGTCAGTATCCCTGATAACTGATAAACATATTTTGCTTTGTCTATGTTATGAGCTGTACATGCTTGTTCAAATCTGTCCAGATAGAACATTATGTCATCACTGGAAGGACTAAATGTTGGTAACTTAATCTTAAAAGTATCATTATTAGCCTTACCAGAAGATGAACCCTTGTTTGAATCATTACCATTACTCATGCTCGTCAATTTCAATTTTTCCAACTCTAAAGCTAAGACCTTTTCTTCATGTTCCATTTTTGCTTTCTCTTTCCTCTCATCAGACTCTCTCTGTAATCTTCTTTCCTCAGCCTGAGCCTCTTTTTGAAGTCTTTCATTTTCAGCTTCTTTTTCAAGTCTTTTATTTTCAGCCTCTTTCTCAAGTCTTTTATTCTCAGCCTCTTTCTTCTTTTATTCAAGTCTTTTTTTCAAGTCTTTATTCTCAGCCTCTAGCTGTAGCTGTAGCTTTTTTTCCTCAGCTTCTGATTCCCTTTTTTTTTTTTTTTCCATTTCCATTTGGAATCTTTTTTCATCCACCTGCATCTGCAGTTTCTTTTGTTCAGCTTCCATCTGCAGTTTCTTTTGTTCAGCTTCCATTGCTTTATCATATCGAGCAGTTGCAAATTCTTCTAACTTATCACCAGTCTTCCCAAGCAATTTACCCTGCTCAATAAAGTGCTCAAATGTAGACATGTTGTCTAACATATGAGTCCAAAACCTGAAATAATTAACTAATTTATTTCAAACCTAAGTGTAACAAGTCTTAATTAAGCACTTGTATATTCACATCACATTATATTATCCCAGTCTCTGTGGGAAACAAGTCTCCAATCAAAGAACTTGTATATGAAATATCAGCACTCAATTCTTGATCATAAGTGCACTTCTCATTCAATAGTGCACGACACTATTCATCATTCATTTATCATCAGTGTAGTAGTAACAGTGCATTAGCATAGCCCATTAACTAATTACTATAACTGTAAACAATGACTATGTAAACACATGCAGAATGTAAACATTGAAAATGTAAACAATACAAACAATGTAAACAATAACAATGTAAACAATAACAAAGATCAGCAACAATACAAAAACTTTCGCAGAAATCAACTAAAAATAAAGCAGAAATTAATGAAATATCACAAAAAATGTGACGATATCTGCGATAGAATTAAACAAAATACATGACACCACAGTGTATAAACAAAAATGTTGTATGAAACTAAATTATAGACAAGAGTAGGCTAACAAATACAAACAAATCAAAACAAAACTAAAGAATGCGAAATAATAACGAAAACAATATTAAAACATGTCATCACAGCTAACATAAATAGCAACAGAAGTCGCTTAGCAAATTCCAGTATCGGAAATTTGCAAACCCTACAGAAAACGCTCACAATAGACGACCTCTATGACGTGGCATAATCTAACGGAGACACCACCCAACCGAGAACCCGCTGAAATATAAACATATAAATATACAAATAACATATAAACATATAACATATAGAATGAGATGATACACAGAAGACTCAGCAGAAGTATAAGGGCACAGTTTACATACAAACAGGCCACTTAACTTATAGGCTTCCAATCGTAGAACAGCAGAAAAACGGATGTCAATCAACGTCCTAAAGAGCGAAGCTCCAACGATGATGGCACATCTGAACTGCTTCCACTGCTAACACGATGGTACAAGAGCTTCTGAAATACTGTGTGTTGAGTTGTTTCGGCACTTGACCTTCTAATCCAAAAGTAAGTTGATGGAAATCGGTACTTGGCCTTCTTCAGAAAACAACCCGTTTCAACCGGCACTTGACCTTCACAAAAACGACAGCACTGGAACCTTGACAGCAGCAACTTGCTTGACTTGCGTAAAAGATAACAGCAGTCCGAGTTATCCGGCAACATGTAACAACGCCGGGTACTGTCAAATTCTTGTTTCCGTCAAAAAGTTGAAATTTTGACTTTTACCGGGCAACGCCGAGTACTTTGAAAATTTTGAAGATGTTGACTGTATTGAAGAATGTTAATTTCTTGAAGGATGCTGATGAATTCTTGTTGAAAATGAAGTGGGTAAGGGACCCCGTGTTTGCTAGTACCAGAATCAAACCAGCTTATGGCCACCAACTGATGCGTGATGCCATATGATGATGGATGGCATCCGCATGTCTGGTTTTGTGTAGTGTGTAGATGTGTTCAGTCAAAACAATGTTCATACAACAATAACAGGGCAATCCACATAGGACGTCAGTAAACTCACGACGTATAAAGTCAATGAGTCTTGAAACAGCCGTTGACGTTTTTCTTCATTATTTATTGTGGACGCCACAGTGACAAAATGGTTACGCAAATGTGTAGGCACATCAAACAGTCATTATCACAGCAACATTCAATACAGCAATAACGGTAGACAGCATTACAATGATGAGTCAGATGCATGTTATATTTCATAGTGCTGTAAATGTAGTCAGGTGAACAACTCCATCCTTTTCTATAACAGCCAGGAGATAACCAGATGTATGAGATCAGTTCACTCTCCTTAGTTTGACTTCAGCAAGACAGACACGTCTGCCGAAGTATAAATAATGTCCTCAAAAATATCCTCTAGATAATAAAGGTTTTCTAAACCTAGTTCATTTAACAAAGTAGCAAGTAATGGTCCTTGGTACATGCATCAACCGATGCAGTACAATGCAGCGACATGTGAGCTGGGAAAGAACATCTCGTGACGACGACTTTCGGAGACAGGCTATGAATCGAAATCGCTCACGACCCAAAATCGATAGAGTTAATGAAAAAGTCAATTTACCTTGCTTTCATGAAATACACAGAAATATCACGCCTCCCGACATGTGGGAAAACACTAGAGGTATTATCTCGACTAAACGAAATATCCATAAGAGGACTACACATCCCTGACAGAACAAAAAAAAAGCGGAGATCCCCTCTTCAACGAGGCATCTCTTTCGCCATTCCAAATCGCTCACTCCCACTAGTGGTGGGCGGAAACCGATCGACCAAACAACAAGACAAGTCATGCGCAGTCCAGCGCAAAAATGACCACAGCTCAAAAGTTAACTGCATTCGATACCAACGCGAGAAGACAAATGCTTACCGAGAAAAGTGACTATAAATATGGGGTGGTGTTGGATCAAAAAAGTGGTTGGTGTTAAGATCACAGGTTGGTGGTGTTATACGCTCAGGGGTAGAAGTAAGGTGCCCGTTGAAATGGGGGGAAATTTTGTTAGGGATTGTACTCTGATTGTGAGGTTTTACTGAGTTGTGCTCTGCATATAAAGAACTGACTTCCAGTGGGAGGGGAAGGAAGGACTGATTTTAGTGGGAAGACGGGACGGGCAAATTCCGTTGGCAAGCTGTAGTGAAGTTTGATAGATAGATAGATAGATAGATAGATAGATAGATAGATAGATATATAGATAGATAGATAGATAGATAGTTAGATAGATGGATAGATAGATAGATAGGTAGATAGATAGATACACAGATAAATAGATAGATAAATAGATAACACAAAACAGGTATTAAATGTAGCTTTAAATAATTGATAGCACAAACCATAGGGTTTAATTAAACATTTTCTAAGTAACAACACTAAAATAGCTCTGATTATCCTGCACGTGTATGCGTTAGCGGCGCGATCTCTGATCATATGACATGCTAGATTCCATAGTGGGTTTTATGGTAGTATACCCACTTTTTAATTTATAACATTCTAGTGTGACCTACTTAACCCTCACTTTCTTTCGTTTTCCTCCCAACGAAGGCTTTGGTGGTCGCAATGTATGGCTATTTTCTTTGTCTTTTTGTCCTAGTGTTCGGCGTCCTGTGGCCTAATGGATCTGANCGCAGTTTCATAATCCAGACATACCAGGTTCGAAACCTGCTGCAGGCGGTTTGGTAGCAGATCGCTTTGTGTGGATTTTTAACAATGGTATAAGCGCCGTACCGTTCAGAAAGCAATGGCAAACTACTGAACGTAAAAAATTGCCTAGAAAAATCACAAACAGCCAATAAAAGCTGGGGTTGATTGCCACGTCCTGTAAAGGATAAGCAACTAACTTTTTTTGTCCTAGTATCATCTTGTTTTCGACTTTTCCTCTAGTATCAATGGCTTGTTTCGACTTTTGTCCCTAGTATCAACTTTTTCGTCTTTTGTCCAAATAATCACCTTGTTTCGACTTTTGCGTCCATATCCAAAATTCCTCCTCAAATTACTGCCCACGTCTACCTTTTTTTTTTACTTTTAACGAACAAACGAAATTTTTATTCATCAAGGTAAATAAAAGTAGGCATAATTGCCTTTTTACATTTTCTGCCCTGCAATACAATTTTTCAGAAGCGTTACAAATTAAAATAAAGATATTAATAACTACAGACAGGATTAATTAATATATAGCACCACAATCAAAAACTGAGCATTACCAAGTACATTTACTCATAGTCATAAACTGCACATTTAGAAGAGATTCAAGCTATTAAAGCTGCATAATTAATATAACAAAATTCAATGTAGAAACAGTGGGAAAATATTACAATGACAGTTAAATGCTCGTGGAAACGTTGAAATAACTGAAACAGAATTGTTCGTTAAAATGTTGTGTACAAGATTTCAATGACGTGAATGCAGATGGTTCTTTTTTGAAATGAGATGGGTAAATTATCAGAAACTTTCCAGACAGACTTGGTAGGTCTAATTTCCATGCTAAAGCACCTATCATAGCCTGATACAACTTCGGAAGATGTCCAGTGTCCGTGGTGTTTTGTCGAGGTCCAAAAGACAGGACCATCACGTATAAAATATAAACAGTATTTTTATACGAATGAAGGTATAGTCTAAGCAGATGGAGGGACCCTGTCTCTATGCTTCCACCATGTCACTTCACTACGAACCCCATGACGGGATACGGTCTAGATGAATGATTGATGCTATACGAAATGAACATTTGCAACCCTATGAAGTGTCTTCTGTCCGTGTAAAATTTTGATGCATCAAAACAAGAGATCTGTGGAAGAAGAAGAATGTTTTAAGAGGAGAGAACATGTCAGCAGTGAAAATCCAGTAAATTAAGTATGTTAAACAAATATCTAAAGGTACAATTTATCAGGCACTAACAACTGTCGTAGGAAATAATGAAGTAGAACAACTAGACAACAGACATAGAGTGGCTTATTGTAGGATTTTAAACCACGTGTACCTTCCGTGCGGTTTCAGACCCCGCCTAGCCATGGCAAGCGAATCACCATCTAAGATCCCTCCCTGCCATCTACGCATCACCCAAAAAAAATGATGTTTCAATGACAGATCATTAGTATCCTGTATTATGTAATAGCTGTGAAAATAAAGCTGAGCTCTGGGAATGTTTATCATTCAGCAAACAAGTCGTGCAAGCGAGCCCTTTTATGTAGGATTCCCTAGGCCGTTTTCAAAAACAGGGAATTTTTTTGTTAAAGTTTCGTTTTTTTTTTTTTTTTTTTTTTGATCATTTTATTCCATTCCATTTGAGTTTAACAAAAACATTGTTCATTTTACATGGTTTTCCCAAAAAGAAAATTTCAGTGTAAAGACAAAAACACAAGTGAACAGATATATGATACGAGGGGCTTTCAGAAAGTAATGCACCACATCGTTTTTTTCTCAGCTAATAATGAAAAATAGAACATGAAATTTTGGACCCTTTAAATATGGGCATGTGACCAATTGTGTGCACCAAAATTGCACCACAAATCGGCCAAATAATACGGCTGCCCGTAAACCATGAAATGGAGCGTAGTTAGGCACCTTGCTTTATAAGCACGCGAATTTGTGGGATAGAAATTGCTCGTGCAGAGAAGGTAAACTGTTGTGAACATTCACAAGCGTCTAATGTGATCGTGTATGGAAGTTTTTGCATCGACAGGAGTACAGTCAGTCGCTGGGTTCAGACAATCAAAGAATCAGGGAATGGAGATACGGAGCTGCTTTGATCGGCCGCGCTGTGGACGTTCCTGCCACAGCCACCAACGCAGAAATGTTGAAATGCGCTGAGGCGCATTATTCTTACTGATAGGCGAATCACTACTCAACAATTGGCCTTACAGCTGTCAGTCAGCATTGGTAGTGCAAATGCAGTTATAAAAAAAACTCTCGGATTTTCTAAGGTTTGCGCAAGATGGGTTCCTCGAAGTCTCACAAATGACCACCGATTGCAAAGGAAAGCAATTTTCTTCTGAATTGTTGGAGCGTTTCAATGCTGATGGAGAGAACTTTTTGGCTAAGATCGTTACAGGTGACGAAACCTGGGCACATCATTTTGAACCTGAGACAAAAAGACAGTCAATGGTTAGTGGCATCATCCGCAAATCACCAAGAAGAAAGAAATTCAAGACAATTCCTTCAGCTGGAAAGGTGTGATCAATTTGTCTTTTGGGACATTGAAGGTGTGATTTTCTTGTGGACGTTATGCCAAGAGGAGAGACAATCAATTCGCAAGCTTACATTAAGACATTGAAAAAACTCAATCAACGTTTTCGCAGAGTTCGGCCGCACAAGAATCCAGCAGACCTGCTTCTCCTTCACGACAATGCGCGAACCTCACACAAGTCTGGCAACACGGGAAGCAATCACCAATTGCGGTTGGACTGTACTACCGCTATCCACCCTATAGTCCCCTGATTTGGCACCCTCCTGATTTTCATCTATTGGGCCAACCCCCACTTAAAGATGCACTCCGCGGGACAAGGTTTGAAGATGATGAAGGAGTGATTCATGCAGCGAAGAAATGGCTACATGATCAAGACAAAATCCGGGTACGTGACTATGAATAACCATGGCACTGTGTTCGCGCTGTGCATAAAGGCCGACTCGCACTTTTGAAATGTGGGATGAATTTGGTTGAATAATGACCCGAAGTTTACATGAACATAATCCATGTACATTGTGAATAAAATTTCATGCTTTTTATTGATTAAAAAAAGCACCAGAAGGAAAAAACGTTTGTGGGGCATTACTTTTCTGACGCGATCCCGGTCGTAAATATAAAAAAAAAAAAAAAAATCACTTCCTACGCACCCCATATCATTTATTACAAAAAAAAAAAACTTTCTTGCACATTGAAAGAGGTTATACATTGTACATTTGTGGTGTGTAAAGATAGTAGTGATTAAAGGGGAGTACAAATAGGTAAAAGGGAAAAAAATATAACATGGAACCATACTACATTGTTCTTGAAAAGTATAATGCACCTCGTTTTTTAGAGTGATAACCGGGAGGAGAGGGCGTGGGGGGGAGTTGGGTGGTGGGGGGGGGGGTGGGGGGGGGGGGGAGGTGGGGTGGGCGGGGAGGGGGAGAGAAAAAACGAAGTGAAAAACTGAAATAAGACACATATGACTTCACAATCTTCCCACTATAATTTTTCAGTGAAGATACAGATGAAAACCCGTATTTTCCCCGTTTTTGCTTTTTCTTAAAGTAAACTATAAACGCTGACTTTTTCACATGTCCGATTCCATGTTTATATTTTCCGCAAATCGTGGTCGCCTTGCGTTAGTACTGGATGAAAAACAATCCTCCTTTGGAGTGAACAGATACATTTCTTATTTACTAGTATATAAATAAAAATGTTAAGTAAAGGCCAGTTACGCCGGTTACGTTTACGGCCACGTTCAAAAAAAAAGTTTCGTGTTTCCACAAAGAGGCGTGGAACACAATAAAACATTGAGACTATAAAATTTTTTTCCTTTTCTTGTACTCAAAATATACATTGGCACAATTTTTTGTTTGTTGGTAATCATTAGTAATTATTCCGTTTTTTGCTATGTAGAATATATTTGTGACGAAGTGTCTGTCCCTGTCCTTTTTTTTATTTTTTTTTTCCTTGTGTGATACTCTCACTACCTCCGCTCTACCACAGCAGTATCATTTTCATTTCTTTCATTTTACTCTCCCGATCGTTTTTTTTTTTTTATTTGAACCATTTGCCATTTTTTTTTCCCTTCCATACATCTTACTCTTTAAGCTGAACATACAATGGGTAAAGTCCTAACACGGAACACGTGACAAACGACCACAGCGCCTCTCCCCTGTGGGAGCAATATTTGGCTACGGGAAAGGTAATTCTTATCATGAATGGTGTCCCTTCTTAATGGAGTTTCACATTAACGCTTCACAAAGACATGTTAAGTAACGCCATGTAATATTTGAGACGGTTCAAGATCGACAATGTTAACGTATAATCTGAACCATCCTTTTAATGATCTTTATCAAAGCGTACGGTGCATGTTTATAATATAATCATTCCAAGCTTTTTTTTTTTTTTTTTTTTTTTTTTTTTTTTCCAAAAGACATATGCATGGAAAACATTGCAATAATAATAGTGTAGATAAAGATGAACAAAAGCATAACAATGAAAAATACACCTGTGCAGCTGTTAAAAATATAATTAAAAAATTACTGTTCACACAGACTTGCAGAAACTCAGTTACACTCTTCTAGTACTCCTCAGTATACCATTTTACATTTGGTAAGGATAAGTTTTGATTAAAAAATTGAAGAGGAAACAAAGAAAAAACCTTGGGGTCAAAGACCTATATTTATTATCCGTCCCAAAGAATTCCGTCTTGATGGAAAATAAAATCTATGCTGGCCGTGAAATTTAATCTGAAGGATGTCCCCTGGGACAAAAGAAAGAGATCTTGGCGCGACAAGAAAATAATGGAAATCGAAAAAGAGACACTTCTAGTGGAATAGTTTTTGGTTATTAAAGTATCCCCTTTACCGCTTACTACCCACTTAATCCACATTTCAATAGATGGGAGAATAATACAGGTTTGAACAGTTCGCATTAAAGATCAAATATGCTATTTATACTCACTCGCAACGCTTTGACATAACCAACAATTAACATGCACATTTCACTGCACCTCGTTACTATTGTTCCGTGTTTGTTTTTCCTCCTGAAATTTAAAGGTATGAAAGCCTTGCAATATCAACACGTCAAAAGACTCCCACAACATACTTAGGGATCAGTGGCAAGGTCAGACATGGACCTTTAACGACATCTAAACTTGATTGTGGCTGAGGGTTTTATTTGGCTGTAGGATCAGTATAGTACTGACAATTGACAGAAATATAATTCTGCAGAAAATGGTGTAAGTTCCCAGTGTCTGAGAGAACTACTGGTATCACAAATTAGTTACGGCTGTGAATGAATCTGATCCTCGAAAAATTAGTAGAGAGCGAACCGACAAAAATTGCCACTCTCCGCTGTGGGAACGAAACAGTGATATTAAAACCAAGGAAACCCATATTTTACTTTAACAATGATTAAAATTGATGACAAGTCCCTTCATATACAATTGTCCTTATTTATTTAATTTAGTATAAGTGTCCATCTATACCCCAACTCTTGTTGCGAGTGAATGTTGGATGTTGAAAAATGGAATGTAATGGATTTGTAAGTTTGTTACAACGCGTATATGTAGATATCAAATAATTCATATTTATATAAGAATCAGATAAATGTATTTTACAACAAGTAATTCCAATTATATATGAACAAAAAATTAGATACTCAGCTGTTAGCGAGTATATATCCCATTCTATAAGTTACAGGTAATCCGCTGTGCTGTTTTTAATTAAGATAATAAAACAGTTTTTATCAGCTACTACATCTTTTAATGCTTGTATCTTTCTACTCTAAATCTCTTTTTTCTCATTGACATTTTAAATTTGCTCACAATTGCCGTACGTGAAAATGGTACTAATGTTTACTCCACTCTCACAAAGAATCTCATCTTCTTATCTTGAAGTTTTAACACAAAACACCCGCTGTGATCGATTTCCCGTTAGCCCAGCACCAAGACCTGAGAGGGGACTAAGAGTATGGATAATCTCAGAGTCACAATCCTGCTGTGCTCCTGTGAAGATTTAAAAACCAGGCAGCTGGATTGACTGGACATACGACCCCAGGTTTGTTGACACAAGAATAAAAACCTTGTAACAATGTGAAAAATATATGGCTAATTTTCTGTTCCCTCCAACCCACCTGATTTTCTATGTGTCGTATGAAATATGAGCGTTCTCATTGTCCTGCAATGTAGGAATGAATGACTGACATGTAGCGCAAGTATGAAATGATACGAACGAACACCGGAACAACGATCTGTATTTCAAGGGTTTGCAATTGGCAACGACAAGGACCGGTCTGACATACTTGCCAAAACGCTCTCTCCCATCAATTAATTACTAATGAATCCTTTTCATCCTCACCAATTACTTTAAGCATTAATTAAGCATTTAATACATCCAATAAAATTGTACATATTAAGGGGTGGCAGTGACAATAATACATCCATAAGTTTAAATTTTTTTATAATAAAATAAAATAAAAGGCAAAACTAAATCATAAAAAGTGCATAAAAAAACAAAAAAAAAAAAAAAAAAATCCTAATAATAATAATGAATGTTGAAAAAAAAAAAAAAAATAAAATTAAAAAAGGTAAAGAAAATTTAAAAAAATAAATAACGTTAAAAAAAAAAGTTAAAAAAAAATAAATAAAGTAAAAAAAAAAAAAAAAAAAAGACATAAGAATCGACTGATTCTTCGACTGTAAATATATCAGAGTGTTGAAGTTATATGAGACAATGACAAGAGTATGTTATGAGACACTTGATTGGAAGTATGAGTCCTATTAGGTTTTTGTTTCATACTGATCATGCTCAGGAACTTTTTTTTTTTTTTTTAGGTTCACATCAAGATACAGTCAGTAAACAGATACATTCATACTGAAACAATTTTTATCCTAATCCTATTCAGGGTGCTCCCAAACTCAAGACCATAATTCAGACTGCTTAAGTAGGCCTCTAGTTTAATAGACATATAACGTTTAGTAAGTTATATTTGCCCTCTAGGGTTGAAAATCAGAACACAGTCGACTCCTCCTGAAGCATTCTTTCCCGGGTCCTCTTAGTAAGCAAAAATCTTTTATTCGACGGCTTTACTCAACATCCTCCAGTCGGGTCTGTGAAATGGCCTCATTTGAAGTTACAGTGCAACATACTTTGGTTTGTATAACAGCAACATTAACATACCTGATCATTAAAACTAATAATAAGAGTTATTATGAAATAACATAGTACCGATATAAGGATAATATGTAGATAAAACGAGATCAACTCAAATACCTCCATACAGTATACCGATTTAGCATAGCGGAACCAAGATAAGGTGTTTAGCTACTTTTTTAATAGGCAATTCGGTTCTTATGCCATGACCGAGATTCATGGATTTACGATTCAATAATATTACACCTAGTGCTGATACCTACCATTTCCTTCCCCTATTTATACCAGGCCTTCTCTGGAGACAAGATGGCCGGTGACTACTACCGTAAATATACTCCTAACAATATCAGGATTCTTATGATAGGAGTATATTCTGGCTCAGAACATGGTACTGTTTGCTGGTTATATATCCAAGGTGGATAATCTGATAGTAGTTTCTCGACAATGTATGTATTAACAATAGATTGTAGGTTATATGACACAATAGAGATTTCGAGCCTATTACCACGGAATCATGTGTATGGTATAGTTTCAGTGTGATTACCTTTATATTCTGATTAATAGGATTTTACCAGCGCAATTATAGGAGACAATAGCTCTGAGTCTAACAAATACTTTTTAGTTTATATTTCCAGTTTTGGTCCGTGAGAATAATGATAGGTTGAAGTCCCCTATAGGAAACAATAGGTCCCCCGGGGGATCAGTCCTATGGTTAGTCTTCGCTTCATAGAGGGATACCATATCACGGAAATACAAATCATTGATACATAATGCCCCGACTAGAGACAATCACAGTAACCTGATACATTCATAGGGGACGTCCAAACATTTATTAAATGCATATAGGTATAGGTAGTATAATTGGACATCCACAAACCCTCAAAGGACCAACTTTATTTTTATCTCTACCAGGCGATATTTGTCCCTAACCAGGGGATTATACGTAGGTTTGTGTATTTTACCATCCTAAGATCTTTTAAACCGCCATTTGGTTTTGAGATTCGTCTTAGTGATGCTATACGGACTGTCAGAGTCAGAGTTGCATCTACAGAGTAAGCTATAAGCAATCTAGGAGTACACTGTTAACTCCTGCAGGTTCATCTCGCAATAGGTCTGGGTGTCGCGGTGACCCATTGGGATTAGTGGCTGATTTTGTCATGGGCTCCGCCCGATTATAATTGAGGGAAGGTCAAATAACGGTTCTACTTCTATCAAGAAAATCGTTTGGTCCGATTCCTGGCAGGCACAGACATTGGTTCGGTCTGCATATTGGTCACATCCTCTCCAGGCTAATTTTTGTTCCTTTTTTCCGCCATCTTGCGTGAACAAGATGCCCTGACATCCATTATCAGGTGGGGGTGACAGTGCTTCATGTTTTATTGGTGGCTGCGTAACTTCTTGGGGAATTATTATTATCTGGCTCAGCGCCGGGTGAACGGTGCTCGTACATTATTGATGAAACGTATAAGATGATGTATGACAAAGAATGGTGTTTGTTGACACTTTACTGACAGTGAATTACAGTGACCTTCACGCGAAAAAGTGTGTATTTTCCAGGGCCTCGACTGTACTACTTGAGACTATAGGACTGGGGAATGTGAGGGGGTTTGCAAAGGCCGAAAACACTTACAAATGTTCCCGTATGGGTTCAGGGGACAATTGAGATAGTAGCGGCAATCGCCGGGCCTTGGTGTCGGGTTAGGAAAGAAAGAGTCATTTGGTTACGAATCAAGGCTAGTTGGGTGTTAGAGGTACGGCCGGGAGAGATCTCAGGGACGGGGGCTTGGAATGTGACTTTCTGACAAAAAGGTGCAAAAGTAAACTAGCGTTGGATTTACACCGGACTAAAAGCAGCAATAGAGAACGCATGTTTGGCGTCCCATACTGACTGCTGGGCATCAAATCAGCGTACCAGAGTCGGATTCTTAGACTTGTACTGTAGCAACTCTCTTACGATTGTCCAGAAACTAATTTAGTCCTGCAGCCAGTGCATCTTGCTGAGCGAGTACATTTAATATTAAGAAGAGAGAGAACCTCGTCCCTAACATATGACCGCTTGCAGAAGTTGTATGGTACACCCCCCCCCCCCAGATATCACAGCCCCACCCCCCCGCCCCCCCTGGCAACGCAACCACCGCCTATCCCCCAGGCAGAACTTCCCCCCCGTGAATTAAACGACAACACGTTTGAAAATACGATGATCTGCCGACTTGTAAAGATTCCGAAAACACCAAATCTGATTCAAAATGGTGCCCGCAATGATATCATATCCAGAATCTTATTGGGTATGTGAACTTATGATGCTACGCTTTCCTCGCCCCTCCACTCGATTTATCAGAACGGTTGCTTTGTAAAATCTTGATGGTTGTATGTTTGTACAAGTCGTATATGCTCCGTTCGGCTAGTATGTTCTTTTCTGTGGGATTGTACTGAGTCATGTGTAAAAAAAAAAAAACCTGTAAATGAGTTAATGATCATCTGTTTCGTGTTGCTTAATCGTACATAGCTGACCATTCGGTTATTTGGTTGGATCTGTGATGGCTTCTCTTTTGTTGTGGTTCATGCTGTACTACCTTAGAGGTCTAACTGAATGACCTCTCCTGTGTCTGTTACAGTGATTTTTGGTTTGCAAGTTATGAAGGACTTCGGTGTAATTTGTTAAAAATGGGGCAGATGTTTCTCCACCTCTTTTATTGATAAGCTACTATATGTTAAAGGTGTGGCTGTGAGTTTAACTAAACGGATGTATTGGAGTCCATATAGTACATCTGGGGATATTCTGTGAATATAGGGATTAGTTCACGTTCCCCTGTGTTGATGGCCAGTGTGTAAGCTGTCTTACCATAAAATAATTATCGAATATAATTAAGCATTCATGTGTGCACAGACTATGTCCAGATTTTATTCATAGTTGGACTTTATCTCTCAACTCATATCGGTACGCTCTTTCAATTTCTCAGTCCCCACGTTATACGTGTGGGTAGTTTTATTGGAAAAACATTTCAACTTTTAGTGTACCGTAGTATGTATTGTATACATACCAGTGTGATAGTCATTTGCCAAAAAAAATTAAATCGTGGCACGCCATCCCCGTTCACGGAAGCATGGTGGTAGGACCTCGATTCCTCAGGGAAAAGTACCTAGGTTTAATATTTTATATTTATTTAGGTTTTCTTAAGTGTCCTAATCTAGCCTTTCACAATTCTTTTCCTTTCTCTGACAAAGCCTTGTGTCGAAACGTTTTTGCTATTGTTCTTTATTTTGTCACTCGTATACAATTACCTTTTTTTTTTTTCGATTTTTTCACATCCCGATCTATTATAATTTGTACAAATGTACACATTATAAACAAAACATGCTGTACCGCACAGTAATTAAAAAATAACAAAATAACATTTACAACAGAAAACTTGGCTTTTACAACAGAAAAATGTGCTGTACCGGCAAGTAATTAATAATAACAAAAAACCATTACAACAGAAATAATTGCTGTCCGCACTGTAATAACTAAATAACAAGTAACATGTACAACAGAAAAAGCTGTATCCGCTCAGTAATAAACAATAACCAATAATAGTTGGGCCAAAATAAAGAATAAAAGAAACCCCAGAAAAATGCTGTTTACAACAGAACAATTGCTGTACCGCCAGTAATAAATATTAACAAATAACATTTACAACAGAAAACTTTATGTAGTAAAATAAGGTGATGCCGTTGTTAGTATAGTGGGCGTTAGTCGCAACCCGTCAAATGGAAAGAACCATCTAACAGCTATCGCATCTGTGTTAATTACTCCCCATCCGGTACTTCCTAACGTCTGGAAGACATCATAACTTCTCTGTGTGAGTGCTCTGTGTGACTAATAAATGTTTGTTTCTTTTTATATAGCCTCTGGTTTAGGTATAAACTCCACAGTCCATACCCGTCCACGCTTACTCAGTTATGAAAGTAACCGCGATCCTCAACACTTTGTCACGCCAAAGCATTGGAAGTCACCAGAAAAGGTCCGTAATACTCTCGTCGTTCAATATCATCTGCCAGTACCAACTCACGAGACGGCGACAACCTGACATTAGACCCAGCCCGCTTTTTTGTTGTGTTAACCCTATGTTAAATGGTACAATAAACGAATGTAGTGACAATGTGTTGCCCAAAATTTACGCCGGGAAATTAAAAACTGCCCTTCCGTCTCCCTTTCCCTCCCTCTTTAAAAAAAACGAAGCGTTTTAGTAAATTTTCTTCGCAACTGGTGTCGGCAGCACACTGTGTGCCAGCGGTCGTTAGTGTGCCGCGACTACAGGCAGAACACTAGCACATTAGGGTTTACAAAAAATATATTTATGTAAAATATACAAATAATCTCACACTACAATTTTACAACATTGAGTTATCATTAACCCCAATGTCATTATATGCAAAATTGAAACGTTATCTTGTGACATAGAATTTTTTAAGATTACCATACCCATCTATTAAATATTGTAGTGTGCCGCTGAATTTTGAAGGCAGTGTTAAGTGTGCGCGAAGTGAAAAAGGTTCGAGCCCCAGGTTTACAGCACTGCCTCCCAACCTTAATACAACGGAAGAAACCATAAAAAACATGTTTCAATACTACCACAAAAACCCGTAGACTTTAGAAAGTACTATGTTACACGGGTATACATTAAACAGTATTAACAAAACAAGCCCCGTGTAAGTTCGTAAGGTCCGTTGAACAACACAATAGAGTAGACCACATTACGCTCATGCTATGTGCCACTAAGCCCACTAATATCCGTTTTTCATGCTGGGAACCTTACAGTAAAACAAATTGGATACGGAAACTCCCGCTGCCAGAGCTTTTGGAACCTGCTGATGAAAGGATTCCTAAGCTTAAACAACAAGCAGTCGTGGCTCTAGTCTTTGTCACAACGCTAAGTAAAAAGGAGGGACTTTACAAACACCCACAGACATTGTCTCATTAAAAACACTTATCAGAAACACAACCAACATTGTCCCTCAGTAAAACCACTTATTATTAAACAAAACACAGACCATTGTCTCAGTAAAACACTTACATAACGCCACTACCCCAACCCAACCACACCCACAACCCCATCCTCATCTCATATCACACATAACATAAACCATAACAACAAATCATACATTTTCTTAGTAAACAAAAAAACCCTTCCCATAAACACACATATACATTGGGGTCTCAAAAAGCCAAAAAATAATAATCACAAAAACAACGTTTTGTCTCAGTAAAAGCAACTAATATTAACAACTCACAAATCAAAGACAACTCCTCAGTTAAATCTCTAACACAACAAAAAAAAAAATCACAACAACGACACAAATCCATCAACATAAAAATAAATCTAACCCATCAACAAAAAAAACACAAATCTATTAACAAAACAATCAGTAAACTCAAACAACCCACTCAATTCTTATATCCATATAAAACAATAAAATTAAAAAAATAAATAATAAAAATTTTCACCCCCCAAAAAAAACAACTTAAAATAAAAATTCCAAATCCACACACCTCATTTTTCAATTTAATGACATTCCCAGCATATTTACATACATATTTTTTCTTTAAGCACCCCAATTTGTACCCCATTTTGGTACACTATATAACATTTTTGTTTTTTATACCCCAGTTATTTAAACTATTTCCCCCACCAATGAATGTTGATTTGTTTACCCCCAATTTTTTATAAATATTTATTATTAATAACCCCACTCCCAACCCCTCCAGTTTTGTAAAATTTGCTCTTATTATTGCTTCACTTTACCAGACCTGTCCATCTCCACTTATCCTGTGTACTAGTATATGATGTTATGAAGGTATTATTAATATTTATAATAAAAATGCAATTTTAGCTAGGAAGGGTCCCCTGAATTTTAAACACCCACCGATATTGACCTGAAGCATCTTCACAATCCTCTTCTAAGACAAGAGGTATACTCGTATTATTCCCCCCCTTATTGCAAAATTTACTTACATGATTATCTTAAACAATTCGTGGTGCGTTGTAGTGGTCCTAGTGGTTAACGCTATTCGGGGACCTTGATGCTCCGTCCAAAATTCAATCAACAAGCATACAAACAATTCGTTTATCATTCCCCACCCACACTCAGGTAATAGACACCACGTAGATTGTCCAAAGGGGCTGCGCACGGGCACTCTAAAAGGCAGTATTTTATAAGACTGTTGAGATCCTATAATTACACCAAATATAGTTTTACCCAATTTTATTAGTCCTTAATCTAATTCTATCGTTTACATCAGATTGACAAAGCCCCTTCAAGCTCAGCTGTCCCTCCGCAAATCCATCCCAGCGGCTTATCATACCATACCCCTACCCCCCCAGTGCACAATAGTGATATCCCTCTATCCATAACTATGCTACAACCGGTCAGTAAAACTCTGACCATTTGGCTGACCCCCCCCCCTACACAATCCAATCGAACATGTGAACACATTGAGAAACTCGCTTATTCCATGAGGCCAAATAGCCCCCGTCCCCACTCCCCAACGATTGTAGCAAGGGTTTAACACCACCCTGCACCCCCACAAACCAAACCATCCTCCAACACCATACAAAAAGCAAGTATTGAGTCAGGCACTCCCAGCACCTGCCCTGAGTTTCCATCAACTACATTCGAAATTTTGCAAAATTTACCATGAACCCTCCACAACTTCTCAGACCCCTAACAGATCCCTACCGCCCACACATTACGATCCTACAAACCCTTCCATTATCCCTCCCTTCCAAATTCTACATCTGTTACCTTCCCCCGTATTATCACCCCTTTCCTGTACAACCCTCTTTCGCTCAGTCCGTAAGGTGGCGCCCAACCTAGTAACCCCAATGATATATCCCGGTGCGACTCTCACCCTCTGGAATACCCCAAAACCCGACGACGACCGCACCGGACTCTACGCACGTACACCCTAGACGTCCTAATGCAGAACAGTAAACTTCCACTGTTTCTCCAGACATCGCTACCACTAACTGATCCGACCTAGGCGGCACAAAATCGTCTACATTTACCCCCCGGAGCAGCCGCGATCTCGCTCTCTGGCATAAGTGTCACCAATGATTGAAGACAGTCAACATTCCCAACCGGTCCAAGATTATTGGCCAGTGACCTTTTGTCCCTGGAAAAACCCCAAAAGACGATTGCACTTGGCCGATGGTCAACTGTAGTGTAACCAACTGCCCTGACAAAGCCACACAGTCCTAGGACTTACGCTCGAACTACGCTGACAGCTCGTACACCGTCCTGCGCGCCACATAATTGGACGAACTGAACATTAAGGCGATCCCCACCCACTGTTGTGACCTGTGGGAGACATAACCTCTCCTTGCTGCAATGCAGTTTGAGCCCTTCGGCTCTGACCTTTCTAAGATATTGGCCAAACCCCCTTGACTACTGAATGACATATCACGGTCGGTAGTATGCTGAATTCCACAGTAATAAAGTCCTACGACTAACTCAGAACTACTGTTAGGAAGATGCAACTGGAGATTTTTGGTGCAAGTATTTCTACACTTGTAGATGACTTCCATAAACTATTATCGCAGCATTTTACTTCAAGTAGGGTCGTTTCAACACTATAACACACAACGCGGTTAGGCGACAGACAATCCTACAATAAACAATAGTGATAGATATAAGCATGTATACCAGTGTTAGAATAATAAATCGGCTAAAATACTCATCCTTTAAAAGATGAATATTTAGAATGAAAAATACCGCAGAAGACCGAATGAAACCGTTCCTCCATTACTATTCCACTCCCCCCGACAGGCGAAAGCATCTCACCTGACTAAACTACAGACACCCAAATTTAAAACGTTCTAGCTTATAAACCCACACACCAACTCCAGCACAAAAGTTACAATTTAACATTACACCCCGCCTCCCCAGCTTGAATACGAGGACTCTAGTCGAGTGATTTTTCTAAAACGTAACTATCCACTCAAGAACTCATTTTTTTTTTTTTGTTACGAGCCTCATGAATGGAGACGTGAATGACGCACGTGTTCTTAATTTATATGAGGATTGCTGATTTTTAAAATATAAACCATTACGTCACGGGAAGTTTAAATGATAAGCAAAGCTCTCTGCTTGCAAGTTTAAATGTAAGTTTTAACCAGTACAGATTCTGTTTATTATATTATATGTGTTATTTTTCCTCCACACAGTGAAAGTTTTGGGGTGACCCTAACTTTACCAGCACCTAGTAGTAGTTTCCATACTTGTGAAGAAATAGACAGTCCTTATTTTGAACCACGTGGGTTTGCTCAAGTAACACTGATCTGACGGTGCAAGTTAGACAGAAATACTAATATCCCTATAACGGGTTTTCAAAGACTGTAATGATAAATACTGGACCTTGGAGCCAGCACTTAATTTCTTCTAGAAACTCTATATAATTTGCTGCCTGGTGGCGTGAATATTAACAATCATTTCCCGACTAGATTATATCTTGTGGACAAATCTGTGGTGTGACTAAAGTGAATCCTATACTGAGGGAAGGCACCGACCTGACATTCATCATTTTTTTAGAAACCTACGCTATTGACACTGTGCTCTGCTAACTCCCGCGCCTGGAATAATTGTTAGGTGACTTAATCAGACATTTGAACAAATTTGCATACCCAAGTAGTCGTTCCCGGAGACTCCAAGTTAAATACGTCTTTTGGAACTGGGGACTTCTTGGCAGGAGACGGCATTTTTTGGGTCTGTGTGAAGATCTAACATCAATGTGTTACAAGAGGCAGGAAGCAAGGTCGTGAGTACCTGAATGAGAAGCCATGGCGGAATGAATGAGTGTACGCTGGTCTGAGTGATATTTTCACTATTATATCTTTGACACCCTGTTGCTGTCCTAATTTTTTTTTTCCAATCTGCATATTTTGTTGCTAAGGCTAGAGTTCTTGTGTTTTTGTCTTAGGTTAAATCAGATTTTTTTTTCAAACTATGTACATATAATTAAGAGATAAAACAAAGAAAAACTCTTAGACTCAAACCCTATGTATCTGTGACTCTGGCGCCATCATCTGTTCTCTTAACGGGGCCGGGCTAAACCTAGAGTTAACACTATAACGGGGCTATCATCCTTGCAACATTTCCTTGATTTTTTTTATGACTATGTGTATATGTATTTTCCTTGATGTACTTTCTTTGATGTTGTGAGCCGATTTTTCCTGATATTAAAATCGCTCTTGAACTTAATAATCGTGTTTGGTCAGCTCGTTCTAGATAATATATATATCATTGTTATAGTTTTCACACGTCTGTGTGTTTACCTGTCGTCACGTGTATGTGCGTGCCTGTGAGTGATAGAAATATACGTAATATGTATATTGGTGTAGTCTGTCTGACGCTGTAACAACTGTTGTAGAAGATAGGTGAGAGAGAGAAGAATTCTTTTCGCTTTCAGAGACAGCCACTATATCAAAATCTATCATTCTCACGGTGTGTGGAAAATTCTATTACCTTTCACTAACATCTCACTGAGTCTATCACCTATTCAAAACTATTTAGTCTAGAAGACCAAACCTAGTCTTATATTCTCCCTATCGGAAATCTACTGACAAATGAGGACTCGTTTCCGGTCTTTGAACTTAGAATAGAAGAGCGAGTGTCCGGACAAACGTGGTTTCCGGTCTCGATCTAGGATTTTGTACTTAAGATTCTGTATTCTGATATATTCTGAGTAAGAGTGTGGTTGTCTTGTGTGAGTTGTTGATTTTTATATTTTTAAAAAAATTACCCCATAGACTTGAGATCGACTGTTTACGGCGGTTGCTGACCACACAAACTAATAAGTTTTTTTTTCCACAGCATCTTTGAATAATATACATTTTGGTTACAGGTTGATTTTGTCGGGATATATGTTAACTGCTGATTGTAATACTAAATGCTGGTAAAGTGGTGAGTGTATAACATTCACTGGGTACTGAGGCAGAACGGCGTTTGAACTAAGTTAAGGAGTGTGTTTCGGACTTTTTTTGTCCAGATTAATTCCCTCCCTTACCCGATCTGACTTCAGGGGCGAACTTATAGTGGATTTTTAAAAAATTAAGGGATTAGTTTTTCTCTTTAATTGTTGCAATATTTCGTTTCTTTTCCACTGTAGCACATTTATATTATTCAGTTAGTTATCGTTAACTACCATTTATTCGCTGTAGTCGTGTTTTTGGAATTGATGTGCTTTTATTGCCGATAATAGCAGCGAGTAATTAGATTTTACTTTGGAGGGGAGGTAACCCACGGGTTAAGGGATTATCACTCTTTGATTTTTTTTGTACATTTGATTTTCTCGTAAGTGGTAGGAACCAGGTTATCCTTTGTTCCTATTTTCGTATGCTCCACGTAGTCCCTCAGTCACTGACGTTAATATGGCCGAGAGGGGCAATGCTTAGACAACTTCTCAGGGACGAAGCGAGAGAGGAGGGACTGGAAGGAGAAGAAGCGAAAGCATTGGTCAGAGACGAACTTAAGGTATATGATGCGGAGAGGAAAGGCAGCGGAAGCTAAGAGAAAAAGCTAGCCGCACGAAAGTACAGCAGAAGTAGATGGATGAGGCGAAAGATGGAAATCCGCAGGATGCGCAGGAGAACGTGAGAAGGAGAGACAGCATGAGGAAAAAGAGGAAGGAAAGATCAGCAGGAGGAAAGAGAGCATGAGAGACAGATTTGTGAAGAGAAAAAGGAGCAAACGAGGACAGCATGAGTTGGTCTTAACGGCTCTAGAGTTGTCCAAAGTCTTGGCGCTTGCCACTACCTCCATCAATGGAGAGTCCTATCTAACCTCATTTCTTCCGTAACTGACCCTGCTAACACATCAACTTCTCTTACATCTAAATGCTATGTCTTGTTCACGCTTGAATTCTTTTCCTGGTTCCCAATGAGAAGATGACACATGGTTAGAAAAATTTGAGAAAATTGCATACTCTCGTACGTTTAGAGAGGTCCGCGTTGGAATATGAAACTTGTTCCCAGCCCCTAATAAGGTTTCTGCTTTTGATGTTTATTCTAAGCTGGAAAGTAGCCAACAAGACCGACTACGATGTGTTGAAGAAAGCGTTACTGGAGCGCTATGAAAATTGAACGCTCGCAAGTTTTTTGCAACTGGTTGCGCAACGCCTGGAAGAGAATTCTGAAACCATCACCAGTTCTCATCTCGTCTTAAGGGATATCTAACAAAGTGCCTTGAGCTTTCGCAGCTCACCTCTACCTATGAAGGTCTTGAGGAACTTGTTCTAACTGAACAAATAAAGAACACTTTGTCTGCTGATACCCGGAGATTTCTCGCTGAGCAGGGGGCAGAAAAACTTGAAGACATTTTGGAAAAGTCTGAGCGTTTTCAACAATGCGCGGGCTGAACTACCGGCCCACAAAGCGGGAATCCGACAGAGGACGCATTTTCGGAAAACATAACCTAGAGCAATCTTCGCAGGCTTCTAACCAAAACATCCACAAAGAAACGGGACCTCAAAACCCCCCTCCTGAAAAAAAAAATCCCACGTTTTCTACAAGAAAAAAAGTACCAGCCAAACACCCCAAACAGTCTGATCAACCCGAGACCGACCTAAATGGCAGACGTAGGCCCAGAAAAGGACCAAGGTGGCAAAGGGAGAAACCCCTGAGCACGGGAACACATGATCAGACCGAGCTCACCGCGCCGTAAACGCAATCGGATGCTTTATTGACAGTCTCGCGAAGGCGGAATTAATGACAAGTGATTTCCCAACCTGTGGGGATAGACCCTCAAAACGCGAGGTACTGTTTACTATTGACACGGTTTCTCAAACTTCACGTTTATTTAACACGGGGCTTTCTTATGATTTTCATTGTTGCCTGAAACCTGGTCAAACCGGTCAAGAGACCAGCAGAGGAACCGTCCAACTTTGTGGAGTTCGTAAGATGTGATGCACCTACAGCGCTTTCCCATCGCATTGGTGCGCGATACACTCGGGACTTTGGTCAGAGGTTGAATCAAAGCGGCCTGGTATATGAGATTGATCCCATCTACCCAGTCATACTTGGCGGGAGATACGTGTGTAATTCTGGAGGCGAAACCCTGGAAGATCCCGAGTTGTGGCAGCAGGCAGCAACTACAAGAGCAGGCAAACCAAAAGGAACAGGAACGACCCTGCGCCGATTTTGTTACCAAGGAACTTAAAAGAAGCGCAATACAAGGACCCTACTTTGGCACCCTGCTTTAGGAAAACTGCCCATGGCTAAGGAACCCAAACAAGCACGGGGACATTTTTTCTGAGGATGGCGTACTTTATCGGAGAACGGGCAAGCCTGACCAAGGTTACAACCAGCTCCTAGTACCGAAACAGAACAGAAGCCAAATCCTAGAAATGGGGCACTCTCTTCCCTTTAGCGGACATATGGGACAGAACGCCACAAACCAACGTATAACCACTCATTATTGGTGGCCAGGAGTAAATACTGATATTATCAGATATGTCAAATCCTGTGCCCATATCCAACGTTTGCCACCCAAGCAACTGTCACCCCCAGTCCACATGTGTGAAAGTCCAATAATGGTTACACCATTCGAACGGGTTGTGATCGACATTTTAGGGCCTTTCGAAAGGACTAAAAGAAGGAACAGGTTTATCCTGACCTTAGTCGATACATGCACTTTATGGGCAGAAGCTATCCCGCTAACATGCGCAGATGCCAAGCATGTCGCAGAAGCCCTCGTGCAGATTTTCACTCGGTTGGGATTCCCGCAGCAAGTGTTGACGGATAATGGATCTCCATACCGAAACCTGTTGATGGATGAGATCGTTAAGATCTTGGAGGACCCAACACCATCCACACTAAGCCATATACTCATCCGGCGGGAAATGGCTCGTGGAACGTGCTAATGGAAACCTCACCATGATGCTAAGTAAGCTGGCACAAGTGAAACCTGAAGATTGGGATCTCTGTATTCCTGCAGCATTATTTGGCTACAGAGAATCTCCTCATACTTCCACAGGATTTCCGCCAGCTACACTCTTATTTGGCAGACCCATTAAGGGCCCGCTGTAGAAAGCCTTACTTCAGTCTCTGACAGACGAGAAGGCGGATGAGACAGTTGTCTCAGCCAGTAAAGTATGTGTCGGTTTTAAAGGAACGGTTTGAAACTAGGTGGGACCTACAACGAGCACAAATTTTTAAACATACTTGTCGAGGAGACCAAGCCACGCTAACCCGATACAGGCAATGTCGCGGAAGACGAGAGAACTCAAGCAGGGAGAAAACGTTTTTGGTGTTGCGCCCCTAACCGAGAACAACCAATTGACGAAGTTTCGCATGGCAAGGGCCGTTTACCGTCCTGAAAAAGATTTTCTAAGGCTAACTAAAGAAAAGTCTTAGGTGAATGGAAAGAGAAGGAAGGTGTTTCATATTTTAATCTGTTGATAACAGAGCATACTTTCCCGGAAAAACCAGAGATAAGTTATGGACCATCTCCTTACATGACGATTTCGTCCAAAACTGACGAAGATGGACAGAATGGCAGGGATGGCAACCGTTTACTATCTACGGAAATCTTTCAAAGATTTCAGAAGCGCGACGCACTTTTTTTACTACCAGCGCTTTTGAGACATTTCCCTGAAATAAAAGAGAAAGATGAAGTACTTAGTAGGAAAAGACTTTGTCCGACTCCTGACAGATGGATATTCTAGGTTGAATTGAGAAACGTGTATGAAGCTAAGGAGAAACCGCGCTAGTTAGCAACAACCATGTAACCGACGCTCGGTTACATAGGAAGAGATTACCACTCCAATAACGTAGAGGATGATTAGATTTCCCTATGTGAAGTCGACTAGGAGTGTCGCTTATGTCTCTACGGCCCAAGCGCTGATCAACTGAGACGAATATAACTCCATCTTCGCTCCAATCATCCTATCATATACTCAATGAGCTCATAGCATTAGTTTGTGTGGAATGGATCCGCCAGCGTGCTTGGTCATAAGAACTATTTCCGCACCGCTGTCTGACATATTTGAAAAATTAAAAATGTTCACGATAGTCGGGGGGACGTATCCCCGCCTCTATTTCAGGCGCACAGGCAGGCATCATATTTCGGGTGGCGGAACTTTCGTCTCCGGGAGGGGAAGGGAACACTTTGATGGTGGCACCGTGGTGAGGACTTGACTAGTGGTAACTCATAATATGGAAGAGTACTTATTGTATGGAAATACCATCTACTTTACTATCAATAGTGAGAATCAGGGGGTACGCGGTTAGGCCAGCGACACCCCGAAGATACGGAGTTATAAGGACAAGAGTAATACTCCTTGACCATCCGATTTAGCTGGTTGTTAGAGGGAAAGTAGGAGCAACACGCTAGACTCATATCTTAAACGGTAGCAGGGCGTTCTGTCGCCCCGTTTTAGGCCCCCCCCTTCATTTGGCATGACTCCATTTAACATATTTTCCCCCCTCCTCGCGGCCTATCCTTAAAGGGGTTCAGATCCCAAAAAATTCTCTCAGACGAAGATTAGGACTCAGAGAGAAGATACAGTGATTTTTCTTTCCCTGTCATTACAACCAAGATCCGTGGTGTTTATGATGCCTTAAAGCGATGAATTAGCAACGTTTATAGGCGCTGACCCGTATTTCGCAAAACGGACGCTAATTTTATTAATCTCTAGTGGTCCCACCCAATTACACGCTAACCGATCTCAAGTAGAAAGTTCATCGGTGGATGGCGCTTCATCACCATTCAAACTAGGTGTGTACTCTGTGTACGTATTGGAACATTTCTGTACAAGCTAGTGTTGTCATTTTGGTCTTCCACGATGGGGCGTACAGATGGACATCACTTTTGAATCGCATTACGGCGCCATCTGGTCACTGAAGAAGTACAAACCCCTTGCACCAGCGGGGAGCAATTCGTAGCAACTCATTAAAATCAGTTATTGACAACATCTAATCAGCTCTACCGATCTGAGCACATGTACGACGAAGCTTATTCTTATACGGGAATTGACAAGTCAAAGAGTCAACCAAAAGGTGTGAGTATATGAGCAGGTTGTAGATACTTACTTGTACAATAGACACACCGTCCTGTAATTATCGTGTAACTATTTATATTCATCCCATCAAGATTCCATACATGGGGTGAGCACTAGTCGTAGCATTCACACCAAATTCTGGTCACTCTAGCCTTCCACAGGCTACTGACTCTGTCTGTCAGGTGTTAGATCACTGTAATTATTTCATCTATGGTGCTTGGGTGGCTCTAAATGGCTGAACATGGGGTATTATGCTTAGTCTGTTTTCATAGATTCCGCTAAAATAATAACCATGGGGACTTTCGCAGTTACTCTCATTAGCATTCACAGTGACCGCTGTCCCGTAATCGGCCAGCTATGACGATAGTTAACGTGGAATTGACTGGCATCGCGTCAGATGGAGGCGTCGGAGACGTTAAATGTTCGTTGAGGGCATGTACGTACAAGCATAGATCATCGTCGCGTAAAGATGTGCTCATTAAGTTTTTTGGCCGTGTAGACTTTTTGTCGTTTGATGTTTTGGGTCCCCCATTATTGGCCCCCCAATGCGAGTTTTTGGTGATACTGATAGCAGATGGCACTGTCATTGAAAAATCCAGACTATAGCGTCCTTGGAAAATCCCGATCTCTGACACGTGCTCTCATATTGTGACTGATGTTCTAGACTTGTAGGATCTTGGCCTAACTGCTTGTCCTCTCTCTACAGTGCAATGGCTGTGCTCAGTTCTGACTTAGTCACTGACCACGCGTACGATCGTGGGTCAGTAGGTGACAGTTACGACACTGCGTTAAGCGGACGTAATATGTTGGGAGTAAGGAGATAATTTCGCTTGGCGATATATGTTTTTACACTAGGCCCTTTGTGCCGATTTTAAGATAATGTGGCCAATGTTTGAAACTTTGTAATTTTTGGTATTCTCGCACCATAGACTCCAGACAGTATAGATAGGTGGTTAACGAGGTCGTAATAAAAATCGCTGTATTAGCGAAAGATAATCATTTCATTTCGGCGGCAATTTGTCGAACTTCAGATTTCCTGATAGATATATTAGATTTTTTTGTGAGTGTTAAAGTGCTAAATCGCTTAATTCATTTTAATCTATTTCTTTAGCGCAGAAGAGAACTAAAGTGGTAGGCTATTATATTTTCTAGGGAAGCATTCAGTGGAAAGCAGTGTGAACTTTAATTTGTAGATTATACCGGCATTTGTAGCTATTTATAAATTTAATTTACCTGCTAATACTCAGTCGAGTGTATTTTTCTAAACTAACGTATAAACTCTAGAATCCAGCCTCATGAATGGTGACGGAATACGCACGTGCTCTTAATTTATGAGGATTGCTGATTTTTTAAATATAACTCACCTCACGGGAAGTTTAAATGATAAGCAAAGCTCTCTCCTTGCAAGTTTATATGTAAGTTATAACCAGATCAGAATCTGTTTATTATATTATATGTGTTATTTTTTCCTCCACACAGTGAAAGTTTTTGGGTGACCCTAACTTTACCAGCACCTAGTAGTAGTTTCCATACTTGTGAAGAAATAGACAGTCCTTATTTTGAACCACGTGGGTTTTCTCAAGTAACACTGATCTGACGGTGCAAGTTAGACAGAAATACTAATATCCCTATAACGGGTTTTTCAAAGACTGTAATGATAAATACTGGACCTTGGAGCCAGCACTTAATTTCTTCTAGAAACTCTATATAATTTGCTGCCTGGTGGCGTGAATATTAACAATCATTTCCCGACTAGATTATATCTTGTGGACAAATCTGTGGTGTGACTAAAGTGAATCCTATACTGAGGAAGGCACCGACCTGACATTCATCATTTTTTTAGAAACCTACGCTATTGACACTGTGCTCTGCTAACTCCCGCGCCTGGAATAATTGTTAGGTGACTTAATCAAACATTTGAACAAATTTGCATACCCAAGTAGTCGTTCCCGGAGACTCCAAGTTAAATACGTCTTTTGGAACTGGGGACTTCTTGGCAGAAGACTGCATTTTTTGAGTCTGTGTGAAAATCTAAAATCAATGTGTTCCAAGAGGCAGCAAGCAAAGTCGTGAGTACAAGTATGAGAAGCCATGGCGGAATGAATGAGTGTACGCTGGTTTGAGTGATATTTTTCACTATTTTATCTTTGACACCCTGTTGCTGTCCTAATTTTTTTTCAATCTGCATAATTTGTTGCTAAGGCTAGAGTTCTTGTGTTTTTGTCTTAGGTTAAATCAGATTTTTTTTTTTCAAACTCTGTGCATATAATTACGAGATAAAACAAAGAAAAACTCTTAGACTCAAACCCTATGTATCTGTGACTCTGGCGCCATCATCTGTTCTCTTAACGGGGCCGGGCTAAACCTAGAGTTAACACTATAACGGGGCTATCATCCTTGCAACATTTCCTTGATTTTTTATGACTATGTGTATATGTATTTTCCTTGATGTACTTTCTTTGATGTTGTGAGCCGATTTTTTCCTGATAATAAAATCGCTCTTGAACTTAATAATCGTGTTTGGTCAGCTCGTTCTAGATAATATATATATCATAGTTATAGTTTTCCCACGTCTGTGTGTTTACCTGTCGTCACGTGTATGTGCGTGCCTGTGAGTGATAGAAATATACGTAATATGTATATTGGTGTAGTCTGTAACCTAGTCTTAATTTCGTCCTATCGGAAATCTACGACACCACAGAGGATGTCCTCAATTTTTGTGGCATGCCATGTAGTACACATCTATATTTTAAAGTTAACACATCTGCATTTTATATTTTGTGTAATTTTCTTCTATAAATTAAAAAAAAAAAATATTTTTTTAAAAAATTTTTCACACAACTATAGTTTTTTTTTTTTTTTAAATCATTAAAAATAAATTTTAAACTTATCAAAATAATCATGAGTAGTAACCACATCGATTATCTTTAAAGTAACACATCCTGAATTTTTGATATTTTGGTAATTTTTCTTATTATAGAATTTTTTTAAAAAAGAGTTTAAAAATAATTTTTCCTACAAATATAAGCGTTTTTTTTTTAAATCATTAAAAATAGAATTTTAAACTGTATCAAAATAAACATGAAAAAATTGTTTTAATTGTCATCATAACATGTGAGGTTCCAATTTGATAAAGTTTGGTCAATGGGAAACGAA